>JADZMA010001818.1:0-14708 GCA_020796225.1 Arion vulgaris
TTGACTTTGCCTCAAAATGATTCTCATTTAAACTTTTAAAAATTTTTTATCAAAAATACTTGTGTGGCACAGATGGGGACAAAGCTGTAAATCTATATCATTTTTTAAATTGGCGTAACTATTATGTAAATACATCAACATCATTTGCTGGTGGGGTTGTTCAATACCCTTTTCTTGCTGGAAAAAAGGGGGCAACAAAATAACTTTTCTTCAAACGCTCCATATCATTACTTTTAAACCACTCTTTGTGATTTGTACATGATCTGAGCCCCGCCAGGTCTCCCGGCCCGACAACTGGCCGGTTTTCCCCCTGACCTAAAAAAGGTCAAATACAGTTTTGAAAAAACCTGCCCCTTTTTGTTTACAAATTCGGTAGTATATGGTTATTTTTGGGTGAAATATTCATAAAAAGTATTCCTTTTTTAAACTTAACTTGTTGGAAAATTGACTTGATTGCATTTGGGGTTTTTTTAAAAATGAATTCGTCTATATACACCAATCTGGAATGGAGTTCCGTGGTGTGGGGGGGTCTGTTTCCCCTTCCCCACCTGAGCGAAGGCCCGTTTTTATAGTTGGCTCTGTTCAAGGCCCAGACAATGGGGTTTTCCCCGACCTAGAAAAAAGGATCAAAACAGATGTTTGATAGAACCCTGCCCCTTTTTTTTGCAATTTTACTAAATTCTTGAGTCTTGTTTTTTATTGGGGGAAACTATTTATAATATTTATATTTCTTTTTTAAACTTAAATTGTTATAATATGCCCAGTTGCTTTTGTATCGTTTTTAAAATTTAAATTCGTCTTTCCCAATCGGAAGGGATGTCACGTGGTGTGGGGGGGGTCTGTTTTCCCCAAATTCTTACCGGGCCCCAAGGCCCCCATAGTTTGTTGGCTCGGGCCCTAAAGTGATTTTACGTTGTGCCAGTTATACGCCCACAAGTGGAAACCTGATTTTTGCTAGTTTTGTTTTTTAGGAAACTTCTAGGGCCTTCCTTTTTCTCTTCATTTTGCCTTGTATGTCACACGTTACTATTCATACTATTCCCCCAACAACAGGGCAAAAAAGACAGTTTTTCGCCCAGTGGGTTTCCGGGGGAAATTTGGGGTGTAAAAATGAACCATTTCCTGCCCCATGTCTAAAAGGGGTGGGGGTTTGGCGAAATCGGATGTGTGTCCCAAAGGGAAAACCTATACGTTTGGGGCCCCCCCAAAACAATTCAACTTACACATTCTTGGGGTCAAACTATCACAAAGTGATTAAATTGGTCGTAAAAAACGAACCCAAAAAAAAGACAGATTAAATGGTAAAAAAACAGAAGACGGAAAATGGATAGAGATAGAGGTAAATACAAAAAAACAAATGTGTATCCCTCACCCCATTTTAAAACCCAAAAAAATTACAGGCAGTAACAACAGATGATCAGCAGCATTTTTTATCTACTTTTGTTACCAAGGCAAACAGGGACATTGGAAAGCCCAATCCAAAAATAAAGAATGGAAAAGCCTGCCTTTAAAAATTAAACAAAACAAAAAGACAGAATCCAACTCAGCATAAGAAAAGTTCACAAACCGTGTTGAAATTTCATAGATAAACAAAAAAAAAAGGGGTTTGGATTACCAAAAATGCTCCAAACTCCACAGTACAAGTCTTCTACAACAGAACATCGGGAAAGAAGGCAAGAGGAAGACCACGGAAAAGATGTTTAGATGGCGTAGCAGAATCCTGTGAAAGAGCAAAGATAACAATCACACAAGCCACCAGAACAGCGCAAGAAAAAACGAAAACCCCCGACACTGGGCAACACCCGGTAGCAGTGTGACGACAAAAGAAGAAGAAGAAGATCATCAAAAGCATTTGAACAGGTCCCGTCCGTGAGGTCCGGGGCCTGGAAGGTCCAAAAATAATACCACTACGACCTACAATGTATGTCGGAAGAGACGACTGGTAGGCCCCCAGGATGCTACCTAGTAAAAAAAGCAGCGCAGGGAAAACCGATGTGTGGCCTACTTGTAGTCCATAACTGGCACAACGTACAATTTTTTAGGCTCAGATCACATACAAATCACACAGAGTGGTTGACAAGTGATCATGGGGGCTTCAAAAGAAGAAGAAGAAGGGGAAAAAAGGTCCATACTTGTTAGACCCGCCCTAAACATTTCTTCCGTGAAAAGTGGCGGGTTTCTCCCTGGAACCCGCAGGGACAGCAAAAGAAGGGGGGCCCAAAATACAGGGGAACAAGATTTGGAAAGATTTATAAATAAGGCGGGGGTTTTAGGGAGATAGCTAGAATGAGGGGGCGCCCAGGTTGGTTAAAGGGCCCTTCCCCCAACCCCGGGTTAAAAAAGGAAAGAGATGGGGCCAAACAAACCCCAAAGTAACTCACCATGGATGGGGGGGGCGGTCAACAGTCTTTTAAGAAATGTAATAACCCATTCTCTTCCCCCAAAACTGGTCCCAAACCATGACAACCCCAAAAAAACATTCGGTAAATTGCAAAAAGGCCAAAATTTTGGGGGGAAAGAGTTCTATAATAAAGTATAAGCTAACTCTGCCCCTAAAATAGAAAAAAACCAAATTAAAATAACTCGTCAGTTTTTTTTGGGGTTTTTCCCGAGTTATCATTCTTAGTTTTGGTACTCTCATTAGCCCTTTTTTTTTTTTTTTAGACCCCCATATCCATTGTTAAACGACTCCTTGTGATTTTTTATGGGGTTGACCCCCCAGTTCTGTTTTGTTTAAATTAAACGTAATCCCCTTTGCAAGTGTTCATCCGGCGGCCCCGGCTTCACTCATCCCTTCACTCTGGATAGAAATGGATTCGTCCCAAGTTTTAAAAAAGTTTACCCGAACTGTCTAAGCATTGATAATTCTTCCCTGCCCATTGTTTTGCCCTTCCGTCACTATCATATAAATTAACGTATCTTTTTTTTTTGCCTTCCACCCGCCCCTAACACCCGAAAATAAATTTTTATATGATTAATTGTTTCTCAGTAACGAACCCATTCAGACGAAGTTTCATCTCTGAAACGGGTTTTGGAAAATCCGTTTTCCAATTTTTTTGGGGCAGCAGGTCCCGGTTATTATTTTAAAGCGGCGGCCGTTGTCAATGCCGAAATTAAATTTTCCCCTCGCCATTGCAGGCAGATTTTCTCCGCCCTTCAAAAAGGACTCAGGGTTATCGTCCGGGGAAGCCCAGGGGACCCCGGGAAAATGCCGGACAAGGGTTTTAAACCCAGCTGGGGCGTCTCACAGCTCGGGCCCGGCTATTCAACTACTCTGGGCGGCCCCCTGAAACGGGGACTGCCCTTGCATTTCTTTAAAAATCTCTCACCCCATGCATCTTTCCCACCCCCCAACAAAGGCCAGTTTATATTTTTTTCCTTTGAGGTTTCACATTTCCCAAAAAAGTTCACCCCACCAAAACATTTTTTCTCTGGGTTTTGTGGCCCAGATGCACCACTTGCCGGGCCATTAGCCACCCCTGTCCCACAGTTTTCCTATTTTTTTCTGCTTTCATATTTTTATACTTGGACCTCTGAATCCCTGCAGAATTTGTTATCTGCAGCTTCCCTCAAATGGGGAAGCATTCATATGTTTTGTTACCAACTCCATTTGGAGATTGATATTTGTAGGACTACATACTTCCTGTATCACATCTTCAACACAACCCATCCATGATTTCCTTTCAGTCTAAAAAAGTAAGGAACCCTTTCATACCTCGTGGTATATAGGTCAATACAGTAGTAGGCCTGTATTTTTCATTGACCGTCGGCACACGATGGATGATGTGTCAACATCACGCCGGCCGCCTTACTTTCCCAGAGCATGTCTGTCCCAATTGAGGCTGGGTCGACCTGAGGCCGTCGCGGTCGGGAAAAATTCCACGCGCACTGCGGGAGCTACTTTTCAGTCTAATCAACACTTTAAATTCAGCTATACTAATTGTCTATACCAAAATTGTGATGCATGCAGATGTCTAAAATTTGCACCAATCCTGTCCTTGCAGATGTTGTACACAAGCAAGCATGAAATATTAAACTACCACCGTGTTGTATGATTAGACTCACCTTTTCCATTCAGCATGAAAATTATTATTCCACCCTCTAATGTTTTAGTTGTATTTGAGGTCTGACTTAACCTTTGTGTAGTATCAAAGTATACTTAGCATATTTATGTGTTATTTATGCTATGAACTATTATGTATAGTTATTTACGCATTAGAGTCGGTTGTTCATCATTTGTTCAGTTCATGGACTTAAATGGCTCAGTATAGCTGGAGAGTTGTTTGGGATGAAAGGGGTGCTTTTGCTGTGACTCTATCTTATGTCTATAAGTTCAGAAAAATGATGGGGAAAACAAATGGAGGATACAACCCAGAGCACACATAAATACATTATCAGAAAGCACGTTTTCAGACTTAGAACTGGACACTGTGTCCCAGAACATCTCTACATAGAATGGGTCTCAGGGACTCGTCACCTTCATACGTGTGGACACCAAGCAGTCCCCTAACACACATCTCGCAAGACTGTCCCAGCCTGAGACACGAGAATGAAAATATATACAACAGAACAACCCTTCAGAACAAACATGGGACCGATGAAGACCTCAAGCGTGCCGTGTTTATGACACCTGACAGTAGCCCATAGCAGAAGTTGATTGCAGAAGAAGAAAAGCATGACTATGGAAGTTAAGGTCATAACCTGAGACAATGGTCAGGTTGGAGACCAGAGCACCACCCATGACTACATTCTTGTTGACTCGGTGAACATGCCCAGGAAGGTCAGGGTGGGTTGTATGCCTAGACTGGCTGGAGTCTGTGTCGAGTTTGGGACTACAGAGAGTCACATTAATTTTTCATACCCGAACATGCGGAAGTCAAGGGAAATGAACAAGCGGACAAACTTGTAGGCGGCACGTTTACAGTGACAAGTGGTAGAGCAATTCTCAAGGCTGTGATATCCTGAATGCCATTAGGGAGATAGATCAAGGTTGCTATCTTCTTGTTGATCATTCTTTTGGCCATTTCGATCATTCTTGTTGTGATATATAAACACCTCACCTAGAACGCGTGTGATACATCATATCTTTCTTCTCGCACATCCCACAACACCCCTGCTGTTGAATTCTTCTCTGTGCAGGGATCTTCCGGAAGACCCGCCTTCCTCACTGATCTTTCCTCTCCTCCTGGTGGCTTCTCCGGAGGGACAGAGCCTCGCGACCTTCTGGTCCGCGTAGACTCCGTACCTCTGGGGACATGGGGTATCACGTATGCTCTAGGTCCTTGCTACACCTGTCCTTACGTTTCCATGCTACTAGGTGTTCAAGATAAAAGCAGCCCCTATGACAAATCAAAGTTGCCAGACACATATTGCTTTTGTGTATTTACTATTTAAACCGGTTCTGACTAACTCATCCTTCCGTCACATTTGTTCATCGCCCCTTCCTGCACCATAATTATACACCATCACAAAATTAATCACTCACTTGACCTATACTACGTCATAATTGAACCAAATATATAGCAGATTGTCTACCTTGATGGGGCTGCTTTTATCTTGAACACCCTGTCTATCTCATTCCTAGGACTCTCTTTACTATCCGACAAGGCTTCACTTGTGTCTCCGTATCCTTATTTATGCCATTCTCTGCAAGCGCTGTGGGATGGCATGAAGTAGGTATATGTGTGTCTTGAGTGACCGCTTCGCTCAGCACCTGCGGATTTCTCAACAGTGCATCACCGGTGCTGTCCATTTCAATGGAGAGATGTCTCTATTACCGGTCTAGTGTCTGCTCTTCCGATGACCGCAGCAGGTTATCACTGGAATGTCTGCTGATTGACCGTTTGGGTGTGTGGCACCTAAGGGATCAATGTACGACTTCAGCACGCTTAGTGTCTACGCCTATTGGTCTTTCTTCTTCTTTTCGTTCTTATTTCATTCTCTCTGTTTCATCTGCCCATTGACTCACTGCCATTTCCTCTTCTATCGGTCCTCTCTCCAGTTGCTGAGTCGCCCCTGCGTTGTCTTACCCCATATTGACTCATTCTGCTCGACTTCACCCTTCCCTCCTGGCCCTTACACCTGTTGGTATCAGCTCCTCTCGACTGTCTCTTCTATTCTATGTATATCTACAGCTTCACATGACACTATATCCCTATCCATCGTCCACTTAGGCCTACTATTCTAGGATGTCACTTTTGATCTACTCTCCCTCTGTTCTAGCCATACGACATTGGATTCTGTATGTTGTCGTTCCCTGGACACACAGGATGTATATTAACCTATGGGCTCCAGTCGCTCTTGGTGTACGATGGTTGAGAATCCCCACAGTTGAGTCACTTGGAGCTGATTCTGTGTCATGTGCGGTTACTATTTTCCTACTTATCTTCAGCGCGCTATCGTCTGGCACACATATCCGTGGGACACTTACAGTGTGATACTGTTGACCACTGCCCCCCTCATCCCGGAAGCATTGGATTATGTACTCACCCTTGCTATCGGAATGTATGCCATCCATATTAAAAGTAGAGGCTCATGTTTTATGAGGGTTATGTATCTACATATTAGTATGCTATGTTCGAAATGAATGCCCTAATCTCACGGTTTGTTTTGCCGCCTTTCCCGCCCTCCGTCTGTGTGGTCTTTGGTACCACCGGTATACACAGTGTCCTAGTGACCTATCATTGACCATTCGACTCACATCAGTCGACGTAATCTTTTTATTGTTTCTGCCCATTCTGTAATTCCTGGAAATCGACAAGACCAGCACTCTTGGTGCAGTGAAGTATCCCAGTAGGTATCCAGTATATTTTGCTTTGCATCACTAGTTAGTATTATGTTTTAGTTAATTAGTTGTTTGTGTACATGTTTGTTCTTGATAAAGGTCTAAGCATCGAAACGTCAAGTATTGTTTATTTTAATATTTTATAATTAATTTTTCACTATCTTATGTAATACTGCAGATACCTGTCTTCGTTCAATCGCCATTTGCTCAGTATTTACCGCAGCCACCCAAACGATTTTCTCCCGATCTGATCTAATCACCTCCGATTTGATGATTTTCGTACATCGCAGTGTAATTTTTTTAAATTTTTTTTCCCCGATCCAGAAGCACTTGAGGCTTTTCAGCTCTTCGGCTCAGGTGTCACGGACATCGTAACCCTTCGGCCCGTGCCGAACACCGTAAATCTGGGAACCTGTGCTTTCTGCCAGTCCGCGAGTTGAACCCGCACTTTTTTTTTTCCGATCCGAAGCGCTTTCAGCTCTTCGGCTCGGTGCCTGGACATCGTAACCCTTCGGTTCCGGTGCCCGACACCGTGAATCTAGGAATCTGTGGCTTTTTCTGCCTGCCCACGGGATTGAACCCGTACACACAGAGGGCTAGTCACCACAGGTCAACGCGCTACGAACACGCTGGGCACGAGGCGTCGCAGTGTATCAACGCGATATACAACCGATAACCTGGATGCTGTATGTTTTAACAATTTGTTGATGGTTGCTTAGCAATGCTAAAAATAGACACCGACCATGCATGTCGTCTGCAAGATGAACAGGTGAGCGTATCCGGTGTTATCGATGAACCAAGGAAGGTTGGTATCATTATCGCACTAAACGTAATTCACTCAATAATTTGGACTTTTTTTTCAATTTTTTATATACGTTACTAGTTTAGGAATATATATTTCGGCTGATTACACTAATCAAATATTAATATAGTGACATTCAACGTCGAAAGTGACTCAGCGATTGTGATTCGAGCAGGTTGGTCTTTAGAGTTCGCTGGCGGAACTGAAACTCAGACTGGGCACCACTTTCAATTTAAAACAAAACAATTCAAATTTTACAAATGACATGTAGTCGCGTTTTGTAGTATATAGTTAAGGAGGTAAAAGTTAACATTTCATAGAAAAGTTGAACATTTCATATATATATATATAATTTAAATATGTGCGTTTATATAATGTCTATGCTATGACATGTCAGTGTGTCACTGTGGTCGTTTATTAGAACATGTCAGGGCTTTAGGATTGCATCATCGCTTTTATTATATTAATTAAATCAAAACGTATTATAAAGCACATGACTGTTTTAAAACACTACTGAGATATGGTTATGGAAGCCAGACATAGTAAAACAACGCTAGGATGGAAAACTGTTAAAGAAGGAATTGATATGATATAATCAATAAATGGACCTTATGTTTATTTAGGTACAGATTTAACAAATCATCCAAATATGAAACAAGTTTAAGATAGTTAGGCTTTTTGAATCTTTATTAATTGTCTTACTCTTAGACTGACTGGATTATCAGATTTGCATCTTACTCATTTAAGTATTATTTACTGTGATTATTCATTATTTAGTGCTGATGCCATGTGTTTTTCACTATTGGTGGTGATAAAAATCTTTCTACAACCATTTGTCTTGTCATTTTAATATTTCTTATGCTAATTGTGGTGCGGGTCGGGAGCAAGAAAAAGAAACACTGAACCCCCATGCTAAGTCCTGAGGTGGGCCCTTTGGAAAACCCTAGAAAATGCATGAAATTGATTGTTCGACCTTTTTCCCAAAACACCCTCTGGTCGATCATATTCAAAAGGGTGGTTAAAAGTGGTCGATATGGAGGTTGGGAAGTCTTTCTTTTTTTATACAGTTCCCTTTTTTATTTTTGTCTTTTTTCGAGACCGGCGAGTTCAAAACTAATAAGTCCCCCCACGTCAGTAAGTGCTCAGAACTAGTCAAATCATCCAAGTTACCCCTGATAAACCCAAGTAAAATCACCTAAAACATTAATATCGTCCCAAAATTCCCGGAGCTTTGATATCTGTCTGGTGAAAGAATTTAAAATTAGCATGCATCTTCAGCTTCCCTTAATCCTGGTGTTTTTCTTTAAAATGGCCTTCCCATGGAACACCAGTCCTACCTCAATGATGGAAAGATCTTCTAATGGGTATTTTTTGTCTTCTTCTTGTGCTCCACCATTTTTAAAGTGGGGGTCTTTTTGGGAAAAATTGGTTAATTTTTTGCGTATAAAATTGTGGGTTAATTGGAAAACACATGTACACTTTTTAAAAAGCCCCGGTTTTGGGGGGGACGAGTTCATGGAGGCAATATCTGAAGCTTTCATGTGTTGAGGACATTGGTGATAAGGGGAAACAAGCCTTTACATAAATCAGTCAGAGCGTCATATTGGGTGCTGTGGCTACATCTGAATTTATAGAAGTGAGCAAAAAAAAAAGAAATCATTGTAAATTAATAAATATTTATGTCATATTTCTTATTTGCTGTCTTCATCTGCATACAGATAAAAACACAGGGATATCAACAGACTGACAACAACAGCTGATCAATGTCACACATTCTCAATGTTCATACACATTGTTTTTTGTGGATGGACAGAATGAAACTGTCAGATGTGTGAAGTGGAGATATGCACAGATATCAGGAAAAGTATAGTCTCACAGGTATATACTACATGTGTCTCAATGTTGCATGTTTTCCCATACTTGTATTGCGAGTGGTTACTGGGGCCCAAATTTGGGTGTAAAGAATATACCAGTGTTCCTGCCACGCGTAAGAGGCGACTGGGAGGTTTCTGAATTGGATCATTTTCCTAAACATGTAGAAGTCTATGCGTTGGGGCCTACCAAAACCCAATGCAAGCAGTATACGTTCTTGGCAAAGATCAAACATATCACAGAGTGATTAAAATTGATCGTAAGAAGAACACAACAAAGAAATACTTGTATTGTGTGGAAACATTGAAAATTCTGGTTTAAAAGCGACCAGCAAAAATTGTTGATGTGTGGCTACAGTTGACTGAAAACCCTCCAGATTAGCCTACCTTCTAGTGGTTGAGGTTTTGGTTTGGTGATCCCTTCCAGGCTATGTCGGGGAGTCTAACTCTGGATCTCCACGCGAACAGACTGAAGGTGAAGGCCAGACCAAAAGGCGGGGAGCAGGATGGGGCCTCATAGGTGACAGCGCAGAACCACAGTGGAAATGCTCTGGCTGAAACCCACCTCCCCAACCATGGGTTAAATGGCAGCCCTCCTCTCTTTGGGGAGGCATTTTTTTTCTTGTCTTATCTCTACTTCTTTTACAATTTTTATCCAAAAAGCTAGACCTGTCTTCTCTAGCAGTAAGAGTGCTAAGTCGGGCAACCACCCAAAGAGCGCACTAGCAATCAGGTTTGCCACGCATAAGCATATGAATATGTCTTGTATTTAAAAGATATGGTGCTGCCCTGGGCGGACACTCAGGCAGGTGCATGCGGCCTCTCCCTCGAAGGGCCCACCCAGCTACTGGATGTCCTTCCCATTTCCCCTGTGGAGCCAGGGCATGGGAATAGAGCACTGGCCAATTTCTTAAATAATGCACTGGAATGCTGAGGTGTGACAGCAAAAAGATGGCTACAGCAAAAAGTAGAATTTTAACTCCTAAATGAAGAACAAGTACATGTATGCTTTTTTGCAAGAGCCCCACCTGAATGAAGATGTGCCTTCAAAGTCAGAGGCTCCAGTGCTCGATCAGACCGAAAAATAGAAGAAAGGGTGGAGTACTGACACTTGTGAGAAACAACATCACCACATGTCAGTTTGAGGATACATGGGGGGTCAGAATACCCAGATGCTGCTTTTAGGCGCAAGTAAAGTTCAACTAAGCAGAATCAATTTCTACTGTCCAAGTGACCCCACTGGCACTGGTCACCAATTCCAAAAAAGGAAAGCTCATAGTGTGGGGGACTTCTAGTCACCCCACAGAGCGGGGGTATGACCACATGGACAGTAGGGCAGGGCTGAAAACTGGCAGGATGACAAAAAACCCTAACCCTTGTCAATCAGCCCAAAGATCAGCCAACCTTCTACTCCAGATCTGCCACACCTTTACCCCAGACTTGGCATTCCATCCTCAGACCTGGAATGGAACATTCCCTGTTGTTGGAAACAGCTAGAAGGCAGCTACCATCGCAGTATTTCTCACTGTTGAAAATCAACCCATCAGGAGAGAAACACTCATCAGGTGGATTACAAGAAGGCAGATTGGACAATGTATAAGCATCGCCAGTATACTGACACTGGGTCTATCTACTGACAGGGACATCAACAAGGTAAGTATGAGTTCAGCCGATGCATAAAACAGGCTGCCTGCGAAACAATTCCTAGGGGGGCTCAGCACTACCCCCCTTCTGGGTAGTGGTTGGAACTACTGCACAAAATGTAGAAAATTTCACGGCAGGCAGAGACCACTCCATGCCAAGAACACCAAAACAAATATCAGCATCCCAAAGGCTATATTTCAAGGGCCAACTGCAGGCCGGGGAGGAGCTGGAAGGAAAAAAGATCCTTAAACTTTGAAAGAGATACCAGGAAGCTGGGGGAAGCTGGTAAAACAACTTAATGATGAAGGACAGGGATAAATCCAAAGATTGCATTAAACAAAGATGGAAACATCCTCACAGGAAAACAGGAAACGTCTTTTTGAGACTCCTTTGCTAAAGACAGCAATATTGAAATTTAAACCCCTTGAAACAGCGAGAGATTGAGAAAAGCAAAATGTGAGCAAGCGAAACAATCCAGTGATGAAGACCCAATAAATTTAAAAGAACTGGAACCAATATCCAAATTAAAATTGAAAATCACCAGGGCTGATGGGTGTCCAATGAGATGATTAAGAACTTGGAACTGCAGCAAAAACAAAGTTACTGCAGATTTACAATAATTGTTGATCTTGGTTCCACAGACCTGGAGAGAGGGAATCATGATACCGCTCTCGAACCTGGAAAAGATAGTTCTTCTGCTTCCAGCTACGCCCATCCCGTCTTACAAGTTGTCTCTGCAAACAATGGGCGTAATCAATCTCCACTGCAGTGGTATCTTGAAAGCGAAACATTCTTGTGTCACAGCAGGCAGGTTTCAGGCAGTGCTACTCTACTGAAGACCAAAACGTACCTTTTTCAGGAGATTGAGGCGCGTTCCCAAAATAAGCTGGTACTAGGACATGGAAACCTAAGGAAAGCCTTTGACAAAGGTTTGGAAAGGACTGCTGAAGAAACTGAAATAGTAGAATAAAAGGGTGGATGTTGAATGGATAAAGCATGCTTACATAACAGAAAAACCAGAGTGCATCTAGATGGACTCAAGAGTAAAAAGTTTTCCTGCGTCATAGGCGTCCCCCAGGAGGAGTATTGTCCCACACTCTTCTTGATTTTCATCAACGACCTGGTTGCTGAGTTACAGGGGTAAAGAGTGCAATATCGCTGATGATCTGGGAATATGGTGCACAAATGGGTATCAACAGGCCCGGTTTATACAAAGAGCTGTGATGCCTTAACCTCTGGCAAACAGATGGTGTGTCAGCATCACACAGATAAGTGCAGCACTAGCTCTTTTCTCCCCTCCCCAAACAAAGCTGGCACCATTAAAATAAATGGAGAACTGCTAAGGAAGACAAGAACCCACCTATCTCGGAGTTACATTGATGATAGACTGGCGATGAAGCGGCACATCCCAAAAGCAGCAAGGCCAGGAGGGAAATTAGCATCCTGAGAAAATTAAAGTGGAACCACATGGGGCGCCAGTCAAAAAATACTAAAAATATTTTCACAGGGCATACCACACCTGGAATATGGGTCGCTGCATGGTGTCCCGCATCAAATACCATTAGGGGAACTGGGTGAAGTGCAAAACCAGGCGCCAGTGTCATCACAGGGCAATGAAAACAACACCAATAGTGGAGATGGAAAAGGTGGGGGAATACAAGCACTGAGAGAAGCAGAGACACAAAAGTGTACGCAGGCAGAAAAGTTTTGGTATGCCAAAACCCAATGGAAACAATTCAAAAAACTAGCATTGGGAGGCTGAAAAACCTTTATTACCAGGCAAAAACTGAATAGGCAAACTTCAGACCTACCAAAGTTGGCATTCCCCTAAAGTCTGTGCCAGAGCAAACCCCTTGGAGAGGAGACTGAACCAGAAGTATGTATCCAGACAGAAGTGAAAGGAATATTCGACAGGATGAGCAGAACAACTCACGCAAGACAGTCACTCTCAGTTTCTGATAGAAATACCCACATGACCTCTGGGTCGTTAATGGATGGGTCAGCAGAAATGCAGTGAAGAATGGAGGAGCAGGAGTGTACATAGAAAAACCCAAACACGCTAGAGATGATTAAAGTGCCAACGGGAAAATTTTGTCACACTGTGCGAAATTAGGCAATCAAGGTGGCAACTGAAAAACTGTTGAATACCAGACCCGATCCTCAACCTGTTGTTTTGACCCGATGCAAAAACAGCACTCCAAGCACTTAGTCCAGAAAATTGCCAGGTCACAGACCCTACTGTTCAATTTTCCAAGCATGTAGGGTTGTCTTGCAGTGGATACCCTCTCACTGTGGAATACCAGGAAATGAAACAGCAGACATTTGAGAAGGTGCTGCGGGGCCCCAAAATGTCCCAGTTACCTCCCCCAAAAAAAAAGGATGTTAAATCCCAAGAAAGACAAATACCAAAAGCGTTACTAAAAATTGAGCAGTTGGAAAAGTTTGATTTGCTAAAACAGGCCCCTTCGGCTCCCCGCCCAGGGCCCAAAATTGATTGGGAATTGCCTGTGTACATGTGGAAAAGGAAACCAGCCCGGGGCACATCTTCAAGACTCCCCAAAATTAAAAAGGGGCAAACTCACTGGCTCAAACCCTCGACATAAAACTCCCGGACCTCTTTGACTACAAAGAAGTAAATTCTGGAAAACATTAAATATATAGACATATTTAAAGCAGGAAAGGGGAGAAGGAAGGACTACAGAAAATGGGACCCTTTTTCTTTAAAATTTAAGTACCTGAAATCAGTAAGTCTAAATGAATCGGGGACACGGTATAAAAAACCCAAAATTCAGTCAGAAAGCATATTGGGTCATTACCTAACATCAAAAAAAATATCAGTGGACCCCTGGCACAAATACCGGGAAAACAATAAAACAGTGGCTGGCTAAAAAAGGATCAACAAAGAACAACCAATCCCAAACAACCCATTCTTACTCCAACCCCGTCATGCCTGTGACACATGGGCTTAGAAAGGGCTTTCCATGCTCTCTGTCCCCTCAACCTTCAGCCACGGTCCAGTTCCCCTTTATGCCTCCATGGGTTTGGGCTGCCTTTCTTTCTTTTCCTTCTTGTCAAGTGAGGGGGCCCTTGGGGATTTTTTGTCTTTCTCTTATGTCGACCATTTTCCCTCCTTTTTGAGTATGTTTCATTTTCCTTTTCTTTTTCGGGTAGTTGGTTTTTAGATTTTTACTGGCCAAAAATTAAAAATTCTCGAACAAAATTGGGAAAAAATGACAGCCTCTAGTATCTCCTTTTGGGCATCCTCCCCATTCCGATCGTAACAAAACTGGCAAAACAATCTTTATAGGTTTAACTTTGTGGTCCCTGAGATTTTGGACTTCCATACTGGGTTTCATTCTTAACCGGTTCTGGCCTTATTTGGGGTGTTTTTATCTTTCCCCTGTCCCACCATTTTTGTTAGGCTAAAAATTGTAAACTTAAACCCTTTCCCGTTTTCATTTTTCATTACGTTGTTGGATTTCACTTTTGTCATAATTTTTTTTTCTGTGTTTGTTTTGGGCCTACTGTCTTTCGTGCTGTGAATATTGTATTTTTCTCTTGTATATTTCATGTTTTGTGACACAGGGCTATACATCTAAAAAGCCCA
>JADZMA010001819.1:0-14704 GCA_020796225.1 Arion vulgaris
GGTCGGAACCTCCGTCAGTGCAGATTGGTCGGGTGATTTCCCGTCACCGACGCGCAGACCGCTCGCGGTGATGACGAACCACCCCGCGCGCTGGAAAATGCGGTCTGGCAGCGAATCAGATAATCCGCTCAGCGCTTCGCAAAGCGCTGGCGCAGACCCCATACGGGGCCCCCGGCAAAAAAGCCCTGCGGCCCCAAACCCCAGCGCACCCGGACCGGCATCGATAAGCGTACGTAGTACGCCATTCGGAAAGGATTTGGCGGCCATCTCCGGGTAGAGCTGGCGCTCTTCCGCGTCGAATTTTCCCCACGGCGGTTTGCAGACAATGACTTTTTTACCGGCACCCCCGGCGGCGGGGGCCCCTCCTCGAAGGGGGTTCTCAGGCGATCTTCCAACCGTTGGCGTTGGGATAGTCCGCGAGGATCATGGGGGGTCGCGACCTCGCGGGAAAAACTGTCGATCTCGACCGCTGATGGGGATACGAAAAGCGTGCCGCGCGTCGGCGCTCAATGTGTCGGACACCGGTCGCCAAATCCCTTGGAAGCGACGGGGAAACATGCCCGCCGGCAAACGGCTCGTAGATCGAAATCGTTGGGATCGAACTGCGAAAAGGTCCATTTGCCCAAACCCGTATTCCCGACCTGGCGCGGCGTGCTTGCGTACCGAACCGCTTCCGCGTATCGGCAGTCACTGGTTCTCGTGACAAACGCCAAGCTGTCGGAACTGATGTTGGGGGTGTCGCGGTGCGAAGCCCCCACCATGCCTCTTCGACTGCGGCCGCCGGCGAACCTTCGCGGCGGGCCGCGCGGTGGTCGAGGTGATAGTAGGCCTCAACCCCCTGGAACTTCCTTTCCGGGGGGTCCCCCCAAGGTCGCGTCCGGATGGCGGCGGTCGACTAAGATCTTGGCGCCAGAAGTCGAAGGTCGTTAAACACCCTTCCTCGCCAGCCGCGTCGTTGGCGTGGGCAACCGCTGTGCGCGCAAGCAAACGGTCGAGCTTTTGTTGATCTCATGCTCGATCGCTGGCATCAACCCAATCGACGAAGTCAACTGATGGCGCTTTGAGTCTGGCCGGCGACTTGCGCGATGGACCGCCTGGGGGCTCCAGCGCGGGGGTTGCGGGCGGAGTGCGTCGATCGCTCGCGGCACTCGCTCAGTCAAGCGTGGTTTGCCCTCCCCAAACCCTCAACCCCGACGTCGTCGTCGCCGAGGGAAAAAAAGTGGGGCCCCAAAGCGCCGGCGGCGCGCGATAGCCTCTACGTCGTCGCCCCGCAGATCACCCCGGAACGCGGCCGAACGTTTGACTCAGGAACCTGCGTAACGCCGGACGTGCCCTTTTCTCCTCGCCCGCTGGCGGGGACTCTGCAAAGCCGTAATCGTGGATGAGCGTCTCGGCGCGGTAGCCGATCGTTCGAAACCCCGGCCCTCGATCTTGGCCGCTCTTTGGGGGCGCCGCTTTCGGAAACGCGTGTCCGGCCCCCTTGCCGTCGGCGGGGGATTCGCGACGGATGCCCACCGCCGGAAAAGTCGAAGCTGCGCGATCGGTTCCTACCCCAAAGCCGTGCGCAGCGCTTCCAGGTGACCTTTCCCAGATGCACCCGATCGCGTCGAATCGCTCAAACCGCTTCGCCTGGCCCGATTAGCGCGCAATTTTCGGGCCCGAAAATCGCCAGCCTCTTTCCCCCAAAGGCTTGGAAAGGATCGTTCACGAGGAGTTGGCGCGCGCGCCCGCGGGGTCGGTGGACCTGTGCTCCTAAAAGGGTACGCACCCGCAAATCGCAGAAACACACCGTCTGCCAGCCAAATAGCGCCTGTTGACCTTGGCGCGCGGCAGGAAAGTGGGGCTGAATGACCCCGCCGCGCCGTCCACTCGCGCAGTTGGTCGGCCGACAAGCCAGTCAGCGTCAAAACATCGCGCGATTTGATCACCCATTGCTACTCCCAAGTTTTGGGGATGATACCCAAACACGTTTGGAGTATCGCCATTTTTAACGTAAAACTCAAATCAAACGCCCCCGCCCGCGCTTGCGTCACGCGGGGAACATAAAGGGGCAATATCAGACGTGGGCTGGCTGCGGGCCAAATTGCCTCCCCCCAACGTAGCAAAAACGCAGGATGGGCTGGGGACAGCCGCCGGGGTGGACGACCCCCAGAGCGCTCTCAGCAGATCGGGGCCCTCTTCGCCAGACCCCTGCAATCCCGCGCAACCCCTCGTTCTTCCTTGTGACTCATCCTTGTTTATGGTTACGCTCGGCTCGGGAGGCGACAATGGCCGACAAAACAACAAAATAACTCTCCCGCCTGATCAAAAAAATTTTCCGCTCGATCAAATCGTCAAGGAGGGGGGGGCGGGCACGAAATAGAGGGGGTCGGAGTTTTCTATTCGGAAATTCCCGTCCCGGGCGCCAACGGGTTTAGCGACTTCTTTGGGGGATTTAAACCTCCCTTTTTGCCTTCGGACCCAGTTCTAAGGGGGGTTTGATCGTAGGCGTTCGGGTTTCCGGGTGATCGCGTGTTTGTTCTGCTGTTTGGGAACGGGCGATTTCTACTGAACAGGGCGCGGTGGAGGAACGCTTCCCCGGGGAAGATCGTGCTGAACTCGATAAAAAAGACAGCATCCGCAGCTTGCCCGGACCCCTGGGCTCCCCCCAACAGAGCCGTGAGCAGATGACTCGTGGGAGTGCCGTGCCCAGCCGGGATCGATATCGGGCAGGATCTGGTTCGTCAGTGACTGCTCGACCCAGTGGCCTCGTTTCGGAAAGGCGTTTTCCCGGCCGCGACACCCTCGATGCCCCCAAAGTTCGACCACGAGGACCGCAAGATTTGCTGGACCTGTGTGACGCAGTATGCGAGCCTTGCCCCCAAAGGGACTGGGTGGATAGACCAATAAAAGACGTGCGTGATCCGTTTTTCTCCCAAACTGAACGCGGGCCTGATAGAGCGACTGACGGCGGGGGAGGTGGCTGGCTTTGGATGGGAGCTCGGAGATCATCGACGGGGGGACATAAAGGGCTTTCGCTACGGGCCCCGCCAAGAAGGCCGGCTTCACGATAAAACTCGACTTGGGGAATTCCTTTCAACGCTGGGGCGCCAGTTTCCATCGATGAGTTGAAAGCCCGCGTGTCGCGGGTTTTAGCTAAGCGATAGTGATGTCGGCAGTGGAAAGCCCATCCCCCCTCTATGGAGTCGGTGACGACCCGGGGGGTGTATATTTCAACAATGCTCGTTGGTGAATCCAAAGGACTTCGCCCGGGTTGTCGCATTTCGGCGATTCCCTCAACGGTTCTCGCCTTGCCGTTCCGCACGATGGGGAACCTACAACATAACTGACGGAAGCCGTGGGGGGCGCATGCTGCATGGATCAAAAATTGCCCAAAACGGAGGCGGCCACAGCTAGTTTGCACTCGCACCGAGAAGAAGATCATCCACGTCAAGCGGTACAGGGGTCCGCCGCTAACCACCTGTTCGCGCAAGGGGCGGTTTCGGAGAATTGTTCTTTAGGACGCTCATTTCGCAGAAGCTCCAAAACTGCCGGACGCCCCAAGCTCGCCGATCCACGTTCGGCCGGATCCGCGCGTATGAGATCTGTTCGCGATCGTCGCGGAATTACGCTCGACACCCCGTTCTTCACAAGGTCAGCTTCAGGAATGAAAGGAGGCGGTTGAAGGGTTAGGGCTCGAGGTGACAAAACCGCCCTCGTCACTGCACCGAATCCGGCGCGGCCGGGTTAATCTCGATAACGAAGCCCTTTCCCAAACTGAGTTCAAACCCCCGGGTCAGAAATCCTCGGTTTGCTGCACGAGTTGGGATACCCAACACCCCCAGAATTTCTTGTGATTTTTTCTTTCTCAACTCAAACCTCCCGCAAGCCGGCGGTCCGACGATGAACCTCTTTGGTTTTCCAAGCCGAAGGTCCTGCCACCGCTCGCCGAGCGCCCCGATGCATCCTCGCTGGTGGAGCCAGTCGTGTATACATCATCAACTGGAGGATGTTGTTTTCCAATTCGTCGCTCCGATCCCTTATAGCTTCTCTCGCTCAAGGGGCCTAACGTTTTTATTCAGGAACATCCCGCTCGTTTGGCCCCTCAGCTTGTAAAAATCGTCGAGAAATTTCTGACGCCTTGATCAGGGTTTGTTCAAATCGATTGCGAGCCTGTTCCCGGGTTTTGGAGGCACTGGTACGATATAGTTTGGTTGCCCGTCCCAAAGTTTATCGCGCGCCCCCCCTTCTCCAATCAATGGGGCCCAATCGTCCTGGTTCTTCAGTGATAGAATCGCATTTTTCAGGATGGTCTGCGCGGGATCCGGGCCGTGTGAATATCTGCCGATGGGTGAAATGGGGGCTTTTCCCCAATGGGAAGAGGGGAAACCCCCGTGTCGCCTGCTTGGAAGTTGGGCGGCTATTCGCTCCGAAAACCAAACGCTAGAAATCCCCCTCGCCAGGCCTTTCAGGTTTGGCGATGAAAAAATCAGGGGGATACGACATGCCGACGTTTCGGCCCCACCGAACGATCAGACAATGCCTGCGTGATGGCGTTCCGTCGCAGCGTCGTCGCCAATGTAGAAAACTTCCGGGCCCCTTGAATGCCCAATCGTTGGGCCTAGCGTTATCGGCGGGATCGGGCTTGTGCCCCTCGGGGTCCCCCCAGCAGACAAGGACGTCTGGGGTTTCCCGAACAGCTGGGGGTCGCTCGGGGTATCGGGGGGGTGAGTTGGGCCCCCCCAATCGCTCCAGGAGTTCCCAGTGCGGCTGGCCTCGGGGGGAGCGGTCGAGCCCGAATGCGTTGTGAAGGGACGCAATAGATGATGATTTCGGCGACCTCATCCCACAATCTCAAGTTTCAGCTCTGCGACTGCGGAGGGGTCGACCAAGGTCATATCGGGTCGAACAGAAGGTCTTTGGCATCAAAAAAACCCCGGGGACCTCAACTGGGGGAAAAGGGGTTTAGCATGGGGTCCGGCGTTTTCCCAAGTTGTATTGCGATCATAGTCTTCGCGGCCCGCGATAGGCTCGGCCGCCCACTTCTGTCCCAACCCAAGGGGTCGGGGATCTCCCGGGGGGGCGTCGTCTCCCGCAAACTTGATTGCCTGTTTGGTCGAGCCAAGATCCTTGGGTCTTTTCCTCATATGCCGGCCCGTGGGGAAAGGCCGAACGAAAGGGGCTGCTGCTCCGGGTAAAGCGGGGGGTGGCATCGAACCTCCCCCAATGTCCCTTTGCATTACAAATGTGAAATGAGAGCCCGCTTTTATCGGGCTCGACTGACAAGATTTGAGGGGGGTGGTACTCGAGCTGCTCCCGACGAGCGCCCGCCCTTTAATGATCTGATCTGCCAAGCCGCGTTCTTCTTCGGATAGATCATCCCAAAACCCCCGCCCATTACCGCGACATCGCCGCCTCCGGAACCCGGTGTGCCAAGGGGTCGACCCCCCCGCTGACCGCTCCATTGGCCCCCTGTTTTCCCCAAGCATTCGACCAGTTTTCGGTGACGGCGCGCCGGTCGGATGGCTCCTGGTGCCGATCCGACGCGCTTGGAGGCTTCGCTCGATCCTCGCACGTACAGGATGAGCGGGCGGTCAGGGTAACCGGGCGCGTCGGGAATTGATGTTCGACACAATAACTGCGACGTCGGGTCACCCCTTATCAGGATCGCGTTGGCTCTGTCCCCCCCGAACTCACTTCCCGATCTTGCAAAAGGCTCGCGCGGGACGGGATCACCCCCAAAGGTTGCTGGGGCGGCTTCCCAAAAGTTCGCCGAGCGTGGGGGGCTTTTTTTATTTTTTTCCCCTGGCTGGGTTCCCCTGCCGCGTGGTAAGCCCTTTGCGCTCGACAAAATTTTCTTTTAACATCGTGGGGCCTCGTTAACTCAACGCTCGTCGCAGCGCCACCCGCGTGCGGCCCGGGAATCGGGGTTCTATCAAAAACGCGTAGCCCTGGGCAAAAGGGCGGCGTAGATATGAATGTCAGCCCCCGGCCTCCTGCCACTTGATCTTGAGCGTCGTTCCCGCGTTTGGGTGTACGGGGGTGCAGTTCGGCAGAAAAGCCCAAGGTGGGGTTGGCGGGGGGCCCCTTTTCGGCGATCGATCAATAGGCTGCGAAAAGGGTACATATGCCGGACAGCTTGTTTTCCCGGACCTCACGTTGAATCGCGGCGAAAAACGGGGGTCAGCGTCACGGCATTCTGGCGGGCCGGACCTCTCGCGGCCGGTAAAGGGGTCCCCCATGTCAACGCGCGTTGAGCGGGCCCCTTTCCCCCGCCCCACGTTCCCCACCCCCCTTTTTGTCCTTTGGTCGCGGGTGAACGTCAAAACCCTTAGTCGAATCCCGGGGGCCCCCGGAAAGAGTCAGGGGGGATGAAGATCACCCCAAACGGCTTCCAAGCCTGCACCTCGGTTTCTGTTGTATCTCCGCGCTCGGACTCGCCTTGGATGGTCGGGGGCGCGACGCCAGCCGCAGCGGCGGTTCTCCACCCAGTCCCCCCGGGTTCGCGCAAAGCTTGACCTGTGCGGCGTGATAATCGGCCGGTGTTCCATGAATACCCCGTGTTGACTTTTCGGGTCGGTGTGATCATTTTGCCCCCCTGCCCCAAAACGCCAGCCAACACCCCGGGTTCCCAGGCGCTGCTCATCCCAAACTGCCCAAACTCCGTCCCCACGCAGGGGAGGCCCTTCCCAAGCGCCAGCTCGGTATCTATTCGCCGTAACGCCCGGCTTTCCACGCGATGACTGGACAGACGTGCCCCGGCGGGGCAGTCGGCCTATCACTCTGCTATCGCCATTGAACTTGGGCAAAACCCATCTCCTGCATCGCGGGGTTCTGACGATTGGACCCGCGTCTGGCTCTCACGATTTAGCAAGGCGCCCCGCGTTCGGATGCGGGGTTCGAGGGGGTTCCTGAAGGCATTGCTGAACTCGCTGCGGTTCAGTCCGCTTTATGGTTCCGGTGCCCTGCGCTCCGGAAAAAGCCGACCCTCCGCTCCCCGCCTGAAGTCGCCGATAAAGTCATCCGCGACCTTCTAAGTGCCGTGGAGGCCGCGATAGGAACCGACGTCAGGGCAGATCGGTGAGCGCTCCGCCATCTCAAATTCGATGAGGAAGAACGCAGCGCCGGGGTCTCGTCAAGCGATCTGCGACTGCCCCGAGGCTGTCGGGATACCTTCGTCCTTCACCGCTTCGCCGGAATGTCTTGAGCAGATCGCCGAGCACCTGGGCATCGACCAGCAGGCGGTCGAAGCGCGTTTAGCGGCGGCGTCGTTAGGTTGAGCCGCGCCATTGAAGAGGCGGGCGGTGGAGGGCTTTGAAGGCTCGTGAGGTCTAGGGCGGATGGCTTTGCGCCGGCATTGTCTGACAAGCGGGCCGTATTGACCCCTCATTTTAGGGTGGGAGCAGCGCCGCCCGCCCGCTAACCCGCTTCGCGCCCTGCGGGTGCGGCAAGCGCCGCAGGCGTTGACCGTTCGGCGGCCGCCGCTGGGGGCTGGGCGTGATCGATGGATCGATCCGCTTTGCGAAAAGCGGCGGCCGTATTTTTACGAGGTGAGGTTCGAATATGCGCGCAGCCCGAGCGATCAGCTTGCGCCATGTACGCCCAGCCGTCATCAGAGCCGAGGCGCGTCGGTGCCGGACTCCGCAAGCCCGGCGAGTTGACGTACAATCGGCTGTCCGCGTCACCGACACCTGGCCTGTGATCTGATCACCCGGCCGAACTCCAGGCAGTGGGAGGCGTGGCGGCAGTGCTCGACGAGGTTCTGGGTCCGCGCCTCTGAGAGGAGCAGGACATGAGCCGGAAATCCACCGCAGCAGCAGGGTTCAAACCGAGCCGCCCTCTACCTCCGCGTCTCGACCGGCCGACAGGCCGTCAACGACCTCTCCATCCTGACCAGCGCCGTCGGCTTGGAAGCTATTGCGAGGCCAAGGGCTGGAGGCGATGGCAGGTATTTCGAGCCGGGCAACACCGCCACCGACGACCGGCGCCCCTCCTTCAATCCATGATTGAGGCGGCCCTGACCAAGCCGCCGCCTTCGATGTGATCGTGGTGCACAGCTTCTCGCGGTTTTTTCCCGTGATCATTTCCCAGTTCGGTTCTACGTCCGCAAGCTTGCGAAGCAGGGTGCGTCTCGTCTCGATCACCCAGGAACTGGGTGACGACCCCATGAGCGTGATGATGCGCCAACCCGGACGCTCTTTGACATACCCAGTCTCGCGAGAACGCCAAGCACACCCTGCCCCTATGAGGAATGCCGCCAGGGTTTCTGGAACAGCGCCCGGCCGCCCATCGGCTACCGCATCGTCGCGGCCGAGCAGCGCGGGGCCAAAGATCAAGAAGACCGGAATTGACCCGCTCCAGGCCGAAACGGTCCGGACAATCTACCGCTGGGCGCTGACCGGCGACGGAGCGCAGGGACCGATGGTTAAAGACCATCGCCACACGCTTGAACGATCAGAACGTCCGAACCAGAGACGGCGGGCGCTGGGGCATCAGCGCTGTCCATCAGATCCTGCCCCGCTCGACCTATATGGGCGACACCGGTTCAACACCCGCGACCACAAGACCAGGCCCCCGAAGCCTGAGGCGGAACACGCCATCATGGCTGTTCCGGCCATAGTGTCGAAGGCGGACCACGAGGCTGTTCGGGCGCGTCTCCCCCTCTCAGGAAACCTAAGTGGACCCCGCCTCGCGTCTCCACCGGCCCAAACCTGCTGACGGGCATTTGCTTCTGCAGGGGCCTGTGGCGCGCTGATCTGAGGACGGGAAGGGCGCGCGGGCGGCCAGTACCGCTACTACGCCTGTTCGACCAAGGCCCGCATGGGCGGGCAGGCTGCAGGCCTCGCCGTCCCCATGCACAAACTCGATGACGCCATCATCGACCACCTCGAATCTCGCTTGCTCGATCCGCATCGTCTGCGGCCTGATGGAACAACAGATCGGCGGGAGGAATGGGCCGATCCCGCGGCGCAGGCACATCGCGGAGATGCGCAAGCGCGCCACCGGGCAGACGCCAAGCTCAATCGGCTCTACGAGGCTATCGAGAACGGTCTGCTGTCGCCGGATGACGCCTCGCTGAAGGATCAGTGGCTGAACTTTCAGGCATCCGCGATCAGGCCAGAGCAGACGCCGAGCGGATCAGCGCGTCGTAGATCGGCTGGCGCCGACGATCACGCCGGACGCCTAACCCCTTCGCCAGCGCCGCACGGCGTAAGCTGCGGGATCGCACCAGCGGTTATCGGCGGGATCACCTCCGAGCTCTGACACAGCGGGTGGAGGTCATCAGCAAGACAGGGGCGCGCATCATCGGCCCCGAACCGAGCTTCTGCGGGCCTAGCGTCTAGCGATGGTGGAAGTTACGCCGCCGCTGGCGGGTTCTCGGTTTTAAACCAAAGTGGCGCGCCCGGAGCGATTCGAACTTCTACCGATAGGTGCATCTATCCGCAAACGGCATGGGCGCAGGCGTGACCTCAACCGCTGCAGTTCGGCCTGTATGGCGCTTGGAGCAGATCAGTACCCGCCCTATGATGCACGGTCAGCCTTAAAGCAACTAGGCAGTCAGGTTCTTATTGCAGGCCCATCGGGGCGCGCGCAAAATCAACCGAACTCAATGGAGCTACGGCATGGTCGTATATCTGCGATATTTTTGCTTCCCACTGCTTCCCATTTGCTTCCCAGAAGGAAGCTAAGGTGATTGGGAAGCAGCGGTCCCCGGAGAAAGCTAACTGCCTGTATTCATTGCTCTCGACTGGAGCGGGCGAAGAGATTCAGAAATCTCGACCCCAACCTTGGCAAGGTTGTGCTCTACCACTGAGGCTACGCCCGCACTCCGTAGGGCCAGTTGCGCTCCCCCCTCGAGGAGGGGCGTATAGCGGAGGGTTGCGGCGGACCGCAACCTTTTTCGGCCTATCGCAAAACAGTTCGGAAGAAACTGATTTTTTCTAGGCTTTCAGCTCTCGCCACAAGCTTAGCCGGACGTATCGACGTTCGCTCTTCGGGCTATTCCCGACTGCCGTTGCGCGCCTCAGCGCGGCGCCAGACAGATCGCCCGTCCAGGCAAAATGCACTCGCCGTTGATATAGACGTTCCCGCCAGCTCCAGCACCAGCGAGGCAGTCGGCGGGCGTGCCCAGGCGGCTGGGGAAGGGGATGGCGGCGGCCAGGCTGTCCTGAACCTTCTGGTCCATCCGGCCATCATCGGCGTCCCCCTGATGCCGGGCGGGATGGTGTTGCAGCCCACCCCTTTCTTGGGCCAGGTCGCGGGCGATGGGCAGGGTCATGGCGTAGACGCCGCCCTTGGACGCCGAATAGGCCGCCTGGCCGATCTGGCCGCCCTGGGCCGCCACCGAGGCCGTGTTGACGATCAGGCCGCGCTCGCCGTCCGCCATCGGCCCCAACGTCCATGCCCGCCGCCGACTGCGACAGGACGCGGAAGGTGCCGAACAGGTTGACGCGCACGGTGCGCTCGAACGCCGCCATGTCATGGCGCGGATCTCCCGGTGTCCTTCTTCGCGCACGGTCTTCGGGCCCCGTGGCGATGCCGGCCAGTTGACGGTCAGGCGCTCCTGGCCGTGGGCGGCCCCGCGCCCTTTCGAAGGCTGAGGCGACCGAGGCGTCGTCGGTCACGTCGACCTTGCAAAAAGCCCCCGCCGATTTCCCGGCGATCGCCTCGCCGCGCTCTTCGTTCAGGTCGAACAGGGCGACCCTGGCGCCGGTGGCGGCGATGGCGCGGGCCGTGCCTTCACCCAGGCCCCAAGCGCCTCCGGTGACCACGGCGGCGATGCTGCTGTCGAGTTTCATGCCAGACGTTCCTATGTATTATTGAACCTGAAGTTTCGTTTGAGGATTTAGCGGCCGACCGAAGCCAAACCCCCAGATCCCGCCGACGCCATCGACCCGAACAAGGCGCTGGTTCCATCGGTCGTGAAGATCAACGAGATGCGCTGACGCGCCGGGTTCTGGCCCAGATCCAGCGCACGGCGGCGCGGATCCCCTTCGCCGATCAGGCCTGGCCGCCTGGTACGCCGCGCGCGGCCGGAACGCCCGCGCGCCAGGGATGATCTTCGCGGGGCTGGCCTATTTCGTCATGCCCATCGACGCCATTCCCGATGTCTTCGCGGGCATCGGCTATACGGACGACGCGGCGGTGATCGCCGCCGTCATCGCCATGGGCAGCGCCCCATCAAGCCGCCACGGCTGTTGCCGCAGACGCCGTGAAAAACCTGAAGGAAAAAAAGGCCTTCTCCGCAAGGCGAAGGGCGCGGACGGCGCGATCGCTTTCGACCGTCACCGATCTTGCCCAGGGCCTTGCGGTCGCCCAGGGCCTTGATCCTCCCTGCGCGTTCCAGCGGATAGGTCTCCAGACACGCGCGGTCTGATCTTGCCCTCGGCATGGAACTGCATCAGTTCGGCCATGTTTGCGGGGTGTCCTGCGGATCGCGCCCACAGCCGCGCCCCAAAAGCCCCCGACCACCGACCCCGGGTTTCAACGGGTCAGGTTCAGCGGCGGGGGACGGAATCCCCGCCGAAGCCGACCCACCAGATAACGGCCGTTCCAGCCCCGGCCGCAGCGCCGGATGGGCGTAGTCGCCGCCCACCATCATAGACGACATCGGCGCCGTCTCGGCCGTGGCCAGTTTGAACTCGCCGGACAACTGCTTCTGCGCCGCCTTGTCCCGCGCGCCGGACGGATAGATCAGGCCATTGTCGGCTCCCCGCTCCACGCGAACTCGACCTTGTCATTGGTCGAGGCGGCGGGGACCACCTTGGCGATGGCCTTGCCAGTTCGACAGCAGCCGCCCCGACGCCGCCCGCAGCCCCCCGCCCAGCGGGTCTCGCCCGGCTGCAGCTTCGCCCTGTCCTTCAGCGCATAGTAGCTGGTGCCATAGGTCATCACGAGGCGGCGGCCCCTTGAAGCTCATGGCGTCGGGAATGGGGATCAGGGTCTCGGCCTTGGCCGCCAGACGCTCGACCAGACCGCCCCAGCCCGGCACGGGGATGACGCGGTCGCCCGCCGGCACGCCCGCGCCCCCGCCCACAGCCTCGACCACGCCAGCGACGGGCCCGGCGAAAAGGGGGGTTCGGGACGAACTGATACTTGTCCTCGATGATCAGGGTGTCAGGGAAGTTGATGCCCACCGCCTTGACCTCGATGATCACCTCGCCCGCCTTGGGCGTCGGATCGACCCATCCTCGATCTAAAGGGGTTTTTCAGGCCCACCAGCAGTCTTGGACAGTACAGCGCGCATCTTTTCCCCTCCGTGGCCCCGGCGCAGAACGCGCCGGACACCGTTGCGATGATCGATCCGGCCGCCATGGCGCGGCCTTCGTGGTGACGCTAAAGGCGGCACCCCCCGATTGAAAGGGCGACCAACAGGCTCAGGAAGACGACATGACCGCCCTCATCATCACGGCGCGCCGCGGCGCGAACGCAACTACGACGCCGAAATCGTCCATATGCGCCAGGTGGTCGGGCCATGAAGGCCCGGCTGGACGAAGGCGACAGCGCCCTGGACGTCGCCGCCGCGGGGGTGGTCATGCGAGGATTCAGGTCTCTATTCGCAGGCAGGGCGCCTCGCCGAACCTGGCCGGGGCCTATGAACTGGACGCCAGCATCATGGACGGATCGACACGCCGCGCCGGATCGGTGGCGGCGCTTCAGTTTCCGCAACCCGGTCGTCGCCGCCCGCGCGGTGATGGATCGGACACCCACGTCATGCTGGTCGGCGAAGGCGCAGCCCTGTTCGCCCATGATCAGGCATTGGAGATGATCGCCGACAAGCCGCCTGGTTCACCCGGGGCGGGCGGGCGAGGACAATCATCCGCCGGGAACCCTCAGCCACGGCACGGTCGGCGCCTGCGTGCTGGACGCGCACGGGCGGCTGGCGGCGCGACCTCGACGGCGGGGGTGTTCGGCAAGATGCCGGGCCGCGTCGGCGACACGCCGATCCCGGCGGCGGGAACCTGGGCGGATGCGGCGCCGCCCCTGCACCGGACAGGGCAATATTTCATCCGCGTCGCCGCCGCCGCCCAGGTCGCCTGGCGCGTTGCAGCGGGACGTCGCTGGCGGACGCGACCCAGGCCGTGATCGACGAGATCGGCGTCAGGGGCGGCGACGGCGGCCTGATCGCCCTGGACGCCCAGGGGCAATATCGCCGCCCCCTTCAACGGTCGGGGCGAAACACGCCTGGCTGACCCCAGACGGCGATATCGGGTTGAAGTCTTCAGGGACTGAAGTCTGCGACGACAAGCGGCGTTACTGATCCGCGACCCGTCCGGCAGGTAAAGGCCGCCGCCGGCAGCGAACACCATTCGCCAACGCCATTTCTCATCTCTGTAAGGTGCGTTTGTGCGGATCACTGGTACGGTCGCCGGTCGCCCAGCGCTGGAGCCGCCTGAATGAAATTCCGCCTGACCGCCACCGTCGCCGCATCGGCCCTTCTTCTGGGTCTGCCCCAGCCGCCTTCGCCGACAACGCCCCCGCACCCGCCGCTACCATGCAGGCGCACGGGCGTCGTCGCCCCGCCGCTGGGCTTCACCCGGCGGGTTCTGCCCAACGGGCTGGAGGTCTATTCAGCGCGTGACCAACACCTCCAACGTCACGGTGCAGGTCTGGTAAAAGGGTCGGGCCCAAGGACGACCCGCAGGGCGCTCCGGCTTCGCCCACCTGTTCGAACACCTGATGTTCAAGGCGACCAAGAACCTGCCGTCCGAAGCTTCGACCGCCTGACCGAGGATGGGGCGGCAGCAACAACGCCTTCACCGCCGACGACGTGACCGCCTATCACGGACGTTCCCGCCAACCATGCAGCGCCTGTTGTTCGCCGAGGCCGACCGCATGGGTTCGCTGGTTGTGGACGGCCGACCTTCATCTCCGAACGCGACGTGGTGAAGGAGAGTACCGCCAGCAATTCGGCCGCCCCTACGGCCGCCTGTTCGGGCCCGTTCCTGCCTGAAACCATCTACAAGGACGGCCCCCATCGCCGCCCGGCATCGGGCCCATCGAGGGCTGGAGGCCGTCCCTGGACGACGTGCGCCGCTTCCACGCCACCTACTATCGCCCCCGGGCAACGCCCTATCTGATCGTGGCGGGCACCGATCAGGCCAGTTGGACCGCTGGGTCGACCAGTATTTCACCCGCTGAAGAACCCGACGACGCCGATCCCGGCCAATAATGTCGCGGGCCGAGCCGACGGGACCAAAGACCGTCACCTATTATGCGCCAGACTGCCCCTCCCGGGCGGCAGTGATCCCTGGCCGCCGTGAAATACGCTGACGCCGACCGCCCGGCTCTGGAAGTTCTGGACGGCATCCTGTCCACCGGCGAGCGGCCGCCTGTATCGTTCGCTGGTCTATGACAAGCAGATCGCCACCAGCATCGGCTCCCAGCCTGACTTCGCCCAGCAGGCCGGGCAACCTTCTCCCCTATTCGATCATGGCGACGGCCACGCCGCCGAGAGGCGTCGCGGCCCTGAACGAAGAAATCGCCAAGCTGCGCGATCATCCGGTCACCGCCGCCGAACTGTCCGAAGCCCAGAACGAACTGGTCGCCCAACGCCCTGCGCAGCCGCGAAACCGTCAAAGGGCCCGCGCCCAGACCTGGGCTTCTCGCTGATCAACACCGGCAGCGCCGGCCGCCGATCGGGAAGTCGCCCGCACCCAGGCCGTCACCATCGCCGACGCCCAGCGCGTGGCGCGCAAATATCTGACCCGCAACGCCAGTCGAC
>JADZMA010001820.1:0-14703 GCA_020796225.1 Arion vulgaris
GATCACTTAAAAAAAGACTGAGTAAGGACGAAGTGCATTATGGCCCCTTTAGACCGCCTGGAAATTCCCCTGGCCCCAAAACAGAACCAAAACTTTTCAACAGCTGTTGCTGTCAACATTGCTGTAGGATTTGGGAAAGGGTGGAGAATGACAGAACAGGATATGTCCAGACTTCCCCCCTTTAACAACTTGGGTTCGAAAAATCTTTCGCGTGTACTGGGACTTACTATCTCAACCAAGAATTGCTTGCAAAAATGCCCAAGAGAAATATAAGGACCCATTCCGGGGGGGCGGGGAAAGGATTGGGCATTTATGCGCATGGAACCCCCTCTCCGAAAAAACTGCAATTTGGGTGGGCTCCCGAGGGGAGGCGAAAGCGTGGGAAAAACGACCTGGAGGAGCGTAGAGCAAAAACGAAAAATGAATCATAGCTGGAACACAATACAGAGGAAGGCCATGAAAAGGGAAGAATGGTGTACGTTTTGTGCCCCAAACCCCGGGCAAACAAAAAAAAGAGAGAGAAAGTTCCCCCCTCTCTAAAATGATTCATTGTTCTTTAGTTTTTTCTCTAACATATTTATTACATTAGTTCTTTAGTTCTCTCTCTAACATTTGATTACATTAGTTCTTTAGTTCTCTCTCTCTCTAAAATGTTGATTACATTAGTTCTTTAGTTCTCTCTCTCTCTCTCATTTGTTCATTGTTCTTTATTCTCTCTCTCTCTCTAACATGTTGATTACATTAATTCTTTATTCTCTCTCTCTCAACATGTTGATTACATTAGTTCTCTAGTTCTCTCTTTTAACATTTGATTACATTATTCTTTGGTTCTCTCTCTAACATGTTGATTACATTAGTTCTTTGTTTCTCTCTCTCTAAATTTGATTACATGTTCTTTGTTTCTCTCTCTAACATGTTGATTACATTAGTACTTTGGGTTTTCTCTCTCTATAACATGTTTTATTGTTCTTTAGTTTCTCTCTAATTTGATTCATTGTTCTTTAGTTCTTTTCTAACGTTGATTACATTGGGGTTTTTTGGTTCTCTCTCATGTTTACAAGTTCTTTGTTCTCTCTCTCAGTTTTTAAATTATTCTCTTTTTTCTCTAACATGTTGATTACATTGTTCTTTAGTTTCTCTCTCTATATATGTTGATTCTTGGTTTTTAGTTTCTCTCTAACATGTTGATTACATTGTTCTTTGTTATTTTTCTCTCTAACATGTTTATTACATTTGTTCATAGTTCTCTCTCTAAAAGTGGTTGCATTAGTTTTTTAGTTCTCTCTCTAAATGTTGATTCATTTCTTTTGTTTCTCTCTCTCTTAAAATTTATTCATTAGTTCTTTAGTTCTCTCTCTGGGATGTTGATTACATTGGGTTTTTTATTCTATCTCAAACGTTGATTACATTAGTTCTTTATTCTCTTCTAATTTAAATTGTTCTTTAGTTCTTTTCTCTAACATGTTGATTACATTATTCTCTAGTTCTCTCTCTCTAACATGTTGATTACATTAGTTTTTGTTTCTCTCTCTATTAACATTTGATTAAATTTGTTCTTTAGTTCTCTCTCTAACATTTTATTACATTAGTTCTTTTGTTATCTCTCTCTCATTTGATTACATTAGTTCTATATTCTCTCTAACATGTGGATTGTTGGTTCTTTAGTTCTCTCTCTAACATGTTTATTACATTAGTTCTTTAGTTCTCTCTCTCTCTAACATTTGTTACATAAATTCTTTGTTTTTTCTCTCTAAATTATTACATTAGTTCTTTAGTTCTCTTCTCTAACATGTTGATTCATTGGGTTCTTTAGTTCTCTTTTCTAACTGTTTATTACATTAGTTCTTTTTTTTCTCTCTAACATTTATTACATTAGATTCTTTGTTTCTCTCTCTAAATGTTGTTCATTGTTCTCTAGTTTTCTCTCTAACATTTTGATTACATTGGTTCTTTAGTTCTCTCTCCCAACATTTTATTAAATTGTTTTTAGTTCTCTCTTCTCTTTAATTTTATTCATTTCGTTTCTCTTCCCCTTTTTGATTACATGTTCTTTGTTTCTCTCTCAATAACATGTTGTTCATTTTTCTTTAGTTCTCTCTCTAAAAGTTGATTCATTATTTCTTTAGTTCTCTCTCTAACACGTTGATTACATTAGTTCTTTAGTTCTCTCTATAACATGTTGATTACATTAGTTCTTTAGTTCTCTCTCTCTAACATTTGATTACATTGTTCTCAGTTCTCTCTCTAAATTTGATTACATTAGTTCTTTAGTTATCTCTCTCTCTAACATGTTGATTACATTTGTTCTATTTCTCTCTAATGTTGATTGCAATTCTTTAGTTCTCTCTCCCAACATGTTATTACATTGTTTTTTGGTTCCTTTTCTAACATTTATTCAAAGTTCTTTGTTCTCTCTCTCTAAATGTTAATTGTTATTTTAGTTTCTCTCTCTCTAACATGTTGATTCATTGTTATTTAGTTTCTCTCTCTCCCTTTTTCTAAATTTGATTAATTTTTCTTTAAATTCTCTCTCTCTAACATGTTGATTATATTGTTTTTTTTTCTCTCTCTCTTTCTGTTTATTACATTAGTTCTTTAGTTCTCTCCAAATATTTATTACATTGTTTTTGTTCTCTCTCTAACATATTGATTCATTAGTTCTTTTTATCTCTCTTTTATTACTTGTTCTTTAGTTCTCTCTATAAAATTTATTTTAGTTCTGTAGTTCTATCTCTAACATTTGATTACATTAGTTTTTAGTTCTCTCTCTATTGATTTTGTTCTTTGTTATCTCATAACTGTTGATTAAATTTGTTCTATCTCTGACATTTATTACATTGTTCTTTAGTTCTCTCTTAACATGTTGATTACATTAGTTCTTTATTTTTTCTCAACATTTGATTATTAGTTCCTTGTTATATCCCTAAATGTTGTTACATTAGTTCTTTAGTTTTTTTCTCTCTTAACATGTTGATTCATTGTTCTTTGTTCCCCCTCTATCTAAGATGTTGATTACATTAGTTCTTTGGGTTTTCTATCTAAGATGTTGATTACATTAGTTCTTTAGTTCTCTCTTAAAAATTTGTTATTGTTTTTTTTTCTCTCTCTAACATGTTGATTAATTTTATTTAGTTCTCTCTCTATAAAAGTTGATTGATTAGTTCTTTAGTTCTCTCTCTTAAAAGTTGATTACATTGGTTCTTTATTTTTTCTCTCTTAAAAGTTGATTACTTGTTCTCTATTCTCTCTCTCAACATGTTGATTACTTGTTCTTTAGTTCTCCTCTTTTATTTGATTACATTGTTCTTTAGTTCTCTATCTCTCTCTAACATTTGATTACATTAGATTCTTTGTTCTCTCTCTCCTAAAAGTTGATTCATTAGTTCTCTATTCTCTCTCTCAATTTGATTTTATTCTTTAGTTCTCTCTCTAAATTTGATTCATTGTTCTTTAGTTCTCTCTCTCTAAAATGTTGATTACAAGTTCTTTGTTCTCTCACTCTAACATGTTGATTACATTGTTCTTTGTTTCTCTCTTCATGTTATTACTTATTCTTTGTTTCTCTCTAATTTATTACATTAGTTCTTTGTTCTATCTCTAACATTGATTATATTAGTTCAGTTCTCTCTCTAAAATTTTATTACATTGTTCTTTAGTTCTCTCTCCTAACATGTTGATTCATTGTTCTCTAGTTTTTTCTCTCTAACTGTTTTTATTAGTTCTTTAGTTTTCTCTCTATATAACATTTGATTACATTAGTTCTTTAGTTCTCTCTCTAACATTTGTTAAGTTCTTTAATTCTCTCTCTAACATTTATTACATTAGTTTATAGTTCCTCTCTAACATGTGGATTCATTAGTTCTTTGTTCTCTCTCTAAATGTTGATTACTTGTTCTTTAGTTCTCTCTCTCTAACATTTGATTACATAAGTTCTTTGTTCTCTCTCTCTTACATGTTGATTACATTTGTTCTTTAGTTTCTCTCTCTCTAACATGGTTCATTGTTCTTTTGTTTCTCTTCCCCCATGTTGATTACATTAGTTCTTTAGTTCTCTCTCTCTCCCAACATGTTTATTACTTAAATTTTTTAGTTCTCTCTCTCTCTAAATGTTGATTACATTGTTCTCTAGTTCTCTCTCTCTAACATTTTATTCATTGTTCTTTATTCTCTCTAACATGTTTATTACATTAGTTCTTTAGTTTCTCTCTCTCTAACATTTTGATTACATTTTTTGGTTCTCTCTCTCTAAATTTATTAAATTTGTTCTATAGTTTCTCTCTAACATTTGATTGCAATTCTTTAGTTCTCTCTCTAACTTTGATTACATTATTCTTTGTTCTCTCTTAACATGTTGATTTCATTAGTTCTTTAGTTCTCTCTCTCTCTAACATGTTGATTAAATTTTTTTAGGTTTTTCTTAACATTTGATTACATTAGTTCTTTTGTTCTCTCTCTAAGTTTATTACATTGTTCTTTGTTCTCTCTCTCTAACATTTGATTACATTAGTTCTCTAGTTCTCTCTAACATGGATTACTTTTTCTTTGTTATCTCTCTCTAACATTTGATTACATTAGTTCTATGTTCTCTCCTGTTGATTGCATTAGTTCTTTAGTTCTCTCTCTAACATTTGATTACATTGGGTTCTATTCTTTCTCTAACATTTGATTACATTAGTTATTTAGTTCTCTCTCTCTAACATGTTGATTTCATTGTTCTTTAGTTCTCTTTCTCTCTCTCTCTAACATGTTGATTACATTGTTCTTTATTCTCTCTCTCCTAAAAGTTATTATATTGTTTCTTTAGTTCTCTCTCTCTATAACATTTGATTACATTTGTTTTTTAGTTTCTCTCTAACATAGATTACATTAGTTCTTTGTTTTTCTCTAACATATTGATTATTAGTTCTTTATTTCTCTCTAACATTTGATTACTTTGTTCTTTATTCTCTCTATAAATGTTGATTACAGTTCTTTAGTTCTATCTCTAACATGTTGTTACTTGTTCTTTGTTCTTCCCCTCTCTAACTTTGGGTTACATTAGTTCTTTATTATCTCTCTAACTGTTGATTACATTACTATCTCTATCATGTTTATTACATTAGTTCTTTAGTTCTCTCTATAACATGTTGATTACATTGTTCTTTATTCTCTCTCTAAATGTTGATTACATTGTTCTTTTTGTTCTTCCCCAACATTTGATTACATTAGTTCTTTGTTCTCTCTCCCAACATGTTGATTACATTGTTCTTTAGTTCTCTCTCTCTCTTCCAAAATGTTGATTACATTATTCTTTAGTTCTCTCTCTCTAACATGTTGATTACATTAGTTCTTTAGTTATCTCTCTAACATATTTATTCATTATTCTTTAGTTATCTTCCCAACATGTTGATTACATTGTTCTTTAGTTTCTCTATAACATGTTGATCACATTGTTCTTTAGTTCTTTTCTAAAATTTTATTACATTAGTTCTTTAGTTCTCTCTCTCTCTAACTTTTTTGATTTTAGGTCTTTAGTTCTCTATTTAAAATGTTGATTACATTAGTTCTTTAGTTCTCTATCTAAGTTTGATTACATTAGTTCTTTAGTTATCTCTATAACATGTTGATTACATTAGTTCTCTAGTTCTCTCTCTCTAACATGTTTATTACATTGTTCTTTAGTTATCTCTCTAAAATTTATTTTAGTTTTTTTTATCTCCCAAATTTGATTACATTAGTTCTTTAGTTCTCTCTATAACATGTTGATTACATTAGTTCTTTAGTTCTATCTCTAACATTTGATTACATTATTCTTTAGTTCTCTCTCTAACTTTTTGATTACATTAGTTCTTTAGTTATCTCACTAACGTGTTGATTACATTAGTTCTATCTCTAACATTTGATTACATTGGGTTCTTTTTTCTCTCTATAACATTTGATTCATTAGTTCTTTAGTTCTCTCTCTAACATTTGATTACATTGGTTCCTTATTATTCCTAACATGTTGATTACATTGGTTCTTTGTTCTCTCTCTAACATGTTGATTACATTAGTTCTTTAGTTCTCTCTCTATAACATGTTGATTACATTAGTTCTTTAGTTCTCTCTCTCTAACTTGTTGATTACATTAGTTCTTTAGTTCTCTCTCTAACAAAGATTACATTGTTCTTTATTTCTCTCTCTAAATTTATTACTCGTTTTTTTCTCTTATAAAATTTGATTTTAGTTCTTTAGTTTCTTTTCTAAAATTTGATTACATTAGTTCTTTAGTTCTCTCTATAACATGTTGATTACATTAGTTCTTTAGTTCTCTCTCTCTAACATTTGATTAATTAGTTTTTGTTCTCTCTCTAAACTGTTATTGATTAGTTTTTTGTTCTCTCTCTCTAACATGTTGATTACATTATTCTTTAGTTTCTCTCTCTCTAAATTTTTTGATTACATTAGTTCTCTATTCTCTTTTCTCTAACATGTTGATTCATTTGTTCTTTATTCTCCCCCTAATTTGATTACTTGTTCTGTTTTCTCTCTAACATGTTGATTAAAATTTGTTCTTTAGTTTTTTCTCTCTCCTAACATGTTGATTTTAGTTCTTTAGTTCTCTATCTATCTCTAACATGTTGATTACATTGATTCTTTAGTTTTTTCTCTCTAACATTTGATTCATTAGTTCTCTATTCTCTCTCCTAACATGTTGATTACATTGGGTTTTTTAGTTCTCTCTCTAACATGTTGATTACTTGTTCTTTTGTTTCTCTCTCTCTAACATGTTTATTAAAATTCTTTAGTTTCTCTCTAACATGTTGATTACTTTGTTCTTTAGTTATTTTCTCTATAACATGTTGATTACATTAGTTCTTTATTCTCTCTCTAGATGTTGATTACATTAGTTCTTTAGTTCTTCTCTAACATTGATTATATTAGTTCTTTGTTTTTTCTAACATGTTGATTACATTAGTTCTTTGTTCTCTCTCTCTAAATTGTTCATTAGTTCTCTAGTTTCTCTCTCTAACATGTTGATTACATTGTTCTTTAGTTCTCTCTCTTTTAACATGTTGATTACATTATTCTTTAGTTTCTCTCTAACATGTTGATTACATTGTTTTTGTTATCCTTTTCTCTAACATGTTGATTACATTAGTTATATAGTTCTCTCTCTAACATGTGGATTGCATTAGTTCTTTAGTTCTCTCTCTCTTACATGTTGATTACATTGTTCTTTAGTTTTTTTCTCTAACATGTTGATTACATTAGTTCTTTAGTTTCTCTCTCTCCCAACATGGATTCATTGTTCTTTATTTCTCTCTCTCTCTAACATGTTATTACATTGATTCTTTAGTTCTCTCTCTCTCTAAATTTTTTAATTGTTCTTAGTTTCTCTCTCTAACATGTTGATTAAATTTGTTCTTTAGTTCTCTCTCTAACATTTGATTACATTGTTCTTTAGTTTCTCTCTCTCTAACATTTGATTACATGTTCTTTGTTCTCTCTCTCTAAATGTTGATTACATTAGTTCTTTAGTTCTCCTCTCTCTTTTTGTTACATTAGTTCTTTAGTTCTCTCTCTAAAAGTTGATTACATTAGTTCTTTATTCTCTCTCTAACAGTTGATTACATTATTCTTTAGTTTCTCTCTCTCTAAAAGTTGATTAATTGTTCTCTGTTTCTCCAACATGTTGATTACATTGTTCCCTTTGTTTCTCTCTCTCAACATGTTGATTACATTGCTATGTTCTCTCTCTAAAAGTTATTCATTAGTTCTTTGTTCTCTCTCTATGTTGATTACATTATTCTTTTTTCTCTCTCTAACATGTTGATTACATTAGTTATTTAGTTCTCTCTCTCTCAACATTTGATTACATTAGTTCTTTAGTTCTCTTTCTCTCTCTCTCTCTAACATGTTGATTACATTAGTTCTTTATTTCTCTCTCTAACATGTTGATTACATTAGTTCTTTAGTTCTCTCTCTCTATAACATTTATTACATTTTTTTCTTTAGTTTCTCTAACATATTATTACATTAGTTCTTTAGTTCTCTCTCTAACATATTGATTGCATTAGTTCTTTAGTTATCTCTCTAACATGTTGATTACATTAGTTCTTTAGTTCTCTCTATAACATTTGATTACATTATTCTTTAGTTCTATCTCTTGTTGATTACATTAGTTCTTTAGTTCTCTCTCTCCAACGTATTGATTACATTAGTTCTTTATTATCTCTCTAAAAGTTGATTAAATTTGTTCTATTCTTACATTTTTTCATTAGTTCTTTAGTTCTCTCTATAACATGTTGATTACATTAGTTCTTTAGTTATCTCTCTCTAACATGTTGATTAAATTGTTCTTTAGTTCTATCCCCCAACATTTGTTCATTTTCTTTAGTTCTCTCTCTAAAATTTTATTCTTAGTTCTTTGTTCTCTCTCTCTCTTTAAAAGTTGATTCTTATTCTTTGTTCTCTCTCCTAAATTTGATTACATTTTCAGTTTCTCTCTAAAATTTGATTAATTTGTTCTTTAGTTTTTTCTCTAACATATTGATTACATTAGTTCTTTAAATTTCTATCTAAATTTGTTCATTAGTTCTTTGTTCTCTATCTAAGATGTTGATTCATTAGTTCTTTGTTCTCTTCTAAGTTTGTTCATTGTTCTTTAGTTATCTCTATAAATGTTGTTACTAGTTCTCTAGTTTCTCTCTTAAAAGTTGATTACATTAGTTCTTTAGTTATTTTCTATTTTTTTGATTATTGTTCTTTTTTATCTCTCTAAAATTTTATTACATTAGTTCTTTAGTTCTCTCTATAACATGTTGATTACTTTGTTCTTTAGTTCTATCTCTAAAATTTTATTACATTAGTTCTTTGGTTCTCTCTCTCTCTAACGTATTGATTTTGTTCTTTATTATCTCTCTAACATGTTTATTACATTATTCTATCTCTATTGTTTTTTCATTAGTTCTTTAGTTCTCTCTATAACATTTGATTACATTAGTTCTTTATTCTCTCTCTAATGTTGATTACATTAGTTCTTTATTCTATCCTAAAATGTTGATTACATTAGTTCTTTGTTCTCTCTCTAACATTTGATTTCATTAGTTCTTTAGTTTCTCTCTCTCTCTCTCAACATTTGATTACATTAGTTCTTTAGTTCTCTCTCTCCTTTGATTAAATTAGTTCTTTAGTTCTCTCTCTAACAAATTTATTCTTTGTTCTTTAGTTCTCTCTCTCTAACATATTGATTACTTTCGTTCTTTAGTTCTCTATCTAAAATGTTTATTTTAGTTCTTTAGTTCTCTATCTAAGATGTTTATTATTGTTTTTAGTTCTCTTAAACCATGTTTTTCATTTGTTCTCTAGTTCTCTCTCTAATGTTGATTGCATTGGATTCTTTAGTTCTCTCTCTAACATTTGATTAATTAGTTCTTTAGTTCTCTCTCTCTAACATGTTGATTCAAAATTCTTTATTTCTCTCTCTAACATGTTGATTACATTATTATTTATTCTCTCTCTCTCTAACATGTTGATTCATTAGTTATTTAGTTCTCTCTCTCTCTCTCTCTCTAAATGTTGATTCATTAGTTCTTTAGTTTTCTCTCTCTAACGTTATTATATTAGTTCTTTAGTTTCTCTCTCTCTATAACATGTTGATTATTGGGTTTTTTAGTTCTCTCTCTAACATATTGATTCATTGTTCTTTGGTTCTCTCTCTCTTTGATTATTGGTTTTTTTAGTTATCTCTCCCCAAAATGTTGATTACATTAGTTTTGTTCTCTCTATAACATTTGATTACATGTTTTGTTCTATCTCAATGTTAATTGGGTTTTTTAGTTTCTCTCTAACATTGATTATTAGTTCTTTGTTATCTCACTAAGGTTTAAATTCGTTCATCTCTAACATTTGATTACATTAGTTCTTTAGTTCTCTCTATAAAAGTTGATTACATTATTCTTTATTCTCTTAACATTTGTTACATTGTTCCCTTTGTTATATCCTTTTTATTACATTATTCTTTGTTCTCTCTCTCTCTCTCTTTGATTAATTAGTTCTTTAGTTTCTCTCTCTAACATTTGTTACAAATTATTTTTTCTCTCTCTTCCTGTTGATTATTAGTTCTTTATTTCTCTCTCTAACTTTTTATTACATTGTTCTTTTTTCTCTCTCATATTATTAAATTGTTCTTTATTCTTCTCTAACATATTGTTCTTTGTTCTTTACTTTCTTTTAAAATTTGATTTTTTTTTATTCTCTATCTAGTTTGTTACATTGTTCTTTGGTTTCTCTTATGTTTATTGCATTTTTTTAGTTCTCTCTCTCCCAACATGGATTAATTAGTTCTTTAGTTTCTCTCTTTTTGATTGATTGTTCTTTAGTTTTTTCTCTAACTTTGATTAATTTTCTTTAGTTTCTCTCTCTCTAACATTTGATTACATTAGTTCTCGTTCTCTCTCTCTAAATGTTGATTCATTGTTCTTTGCCCCCCTAACATGTTTATTACATTTGTTCTTTGTTCTTTCTCTCTAACATGTTGATTACATTGTTCTTTAGTTTCTCTCTCTTTTTAAAATGTTGATTCATTGTTCTTTGTTTCTATCCCCCTTAACATTTGATTCATTGATTCTTTTGTTCTCTCTCTTAAATTTTTTACATTAGTTCTCTGTTCTCTCTCTTTTTGATTCATTAGTTCTTTGTTTCTCTCTAACATGTTGATTACATTAGTTCTTTATTCTCTCTCTCTAACATGTTGATTACAAGTTCTTTATTCTCTTTTAACATGTTGATTACATTGTTCTTTAGTTATCTCTCTCTATAACTGTTGATTAAAATTTGTTCTTGGTTCTCTCTCTAGCATTTTTTACATTGTTCTTTATTCTATCCTTTATTTATTGTTCTTTGTTCTCTCTCTAACTTTGATTACATTAGTTCTTTGGTTCTCTCTCTCTAAATTGATTACTTGTTCTCTGCTCTCTCTCTAAATTTATTACATTGGTTCTTTGTTCTATCTCTTTTAACATGTTGATTACATTGTTCTTTTGTTCTCTTTAACATGTTGATTACATTAGTTCTTTAGTTATCTCTCTCTCTAACATGTTGATTTTGTTATATATTTTTTCTCTAACATGTGGATTGCATTAGTTCTTTTTCCTCTCTTTTTTGTTTTGGACTTTGTTCTCTCTCTACATGTTGATTTAAATTCTTTAGTTCTCTCTCTCTTCATGTTGATTACATTAGTTCTTTAGTTCTCTCTCTCTCTAACATGTTGATTTTATTAGTTCTTTGTTCTCTTCCCCCTAAATGTTTATTACATTATTCTTTAGTTTTTTCTCTCTCTCTAACATGTTGATTACATTAGATTCTTTGTTCTCTCTCTCCCAACTGTTTTTACATTATTCTTTAGTTCTCTCTCTAACATGTTGATTTTGTTTTTTATTCTCTCTCTCTCTAACATGTTGATTACATTTTTTTGTTCTCTCTCCTAACATTTGATTACATTATTCTTTAGTTCTCTCTCTCTTAAAAATTTGATTACATTGTTCTTTGTTCTCTCTCTAACATGTTGATTACATTGTTCTTTGTTTCTCTCTAACCGTTGATTACATTAGTTCTTTGGGTTTTCTCTCTCTCTAACATTTGGGGTTTCATTTGTTCTCTGTTCTCTCTAACTGTTTTTTAGTTCTTTAGTTTCTCTCTCTCTAACATGTTGTTATTTTTTTAAATTTCTCTCTAACATTTGATTCATTAGTTCTTTAGTTCTCTCTCTAACATGTTGATTACATTGTTCTTTTGTTTCTCTCTCCAACATGTTGATTACATTATTATTGGTTTTTTCTCTCTCTAACATGTTGTTCATTGTTCTTTAGTTCTCTTTCTCTCTCTCTCTAACATGTTGATTACATTGTTCTTTGTTCTCTCTCTCCTAACATGTTGATTATATTGTTCTTTTGTTCTCTCCCCCTCTATAAAAGTTGATTTTTTGTTCTTTGTTCTCTCTCTAACATATTGATTAATTGTTCTTTTGTTTTTTCTCTAAAAATTGATTGCATTAGTTCTTTGTTATCTCTCTAACATTTGATTACATTAGTTCTTTAGTTCTCTCTATAACATGTTGATTACATTAGTTCTTTAGTTCTATCCCCTAAATTTGTTTACATTATTCTTTAGTTCTCTCTCTCTCTAACTATTGATTACATTAGTTCTTTATTATCTCTCTAACGGGTTTTTAAATTAGTTCTTTTATCTTTTTTTCATTAGTTTTTTATTCTCTTTTAAAAATGTTATTAAAATTAGTTCTTTGTTCTCTCTCTAAATGTTGATTACATTGTTCTTTAGTTCTATCCAACTTTGATTTTGTTCTTTGTTATCTCTTATTTATTCATGTTCTTTGTTTTTTCCTCTCTCTCTAACATTTGATTCATTAGTTCTTTGTTCCTCTCTCTCTTGGATTACATTAGTTCTTTAGTTCTCTCTCTAACATATTGATTACATTAGTTCTTTATTTTCTCTCTCTAACATGATTATTACTTTCGTTCTTTAGTTCTCTATCTAAGATGTTGATTACATTAGTTCTTTAGTTCTCTATCTAAGATGTTGATTACATTAGTTCTTTAGTTCTCTCTATAACATGTTGATTACATTAGTTCTCTAGTTCTCTCTCTCTAACATGTTGATTACATTAGTTCTTTAGTTCTCCCTCTAACATGTTGATTACATTAGTTCTCTAGTTCTCTCTCTCTAACATGTTGATTACATTAGTTCTTTAGTTTTCTCTCTCTAACATGTTGATTACATTAGTTCTTTAGTTCTCTCTCTCTAACTTTGTTGATTAAATTAGTTCTTTAGTTCTCTCTCTAACATTTGATTAATTAGTTCCTTAGTTCTCCCCTCTAGCATTTGATTACATTAGTTCTTTTGTTCTCTCTCTCTCTAACATTTTGATTACATTGTTCTTTAGTTCTCTCTCTAATTATGTTGAATACATTAGTTCTCCCTAGTTTCTCTCTCTATAATTTTGATTCATTGTTCTTTAGTTCTCTCCCCAACAAGTTGATTACATTATTCTTTAGTTCTCTCTCTTAACATTTGATTACATTAGTTCTTTAGTTCTCTCTAACATTGTTGATTACATTAGTTCTTTAGTTCTTTTCTCTAACATGTTGATTATTAGTTATTTGTTTCTCTCCCCTAGTGTTGATTACATTAGTTTTTGATTACCCTTCTAACATGTATTACATTAGTTCTTTAGTTCTCTCTCTAACATTTGACATTAGTTCTTTAGTTCTCTCTAACATATTGATTACATTAGTTCTTTAGTTCTCTCTCTATCATGTTGATTAAAAAGTTCTTTATTCTCTCTCTCTCTCTCTAACATATTGATTACATTAGTTTTTTGATTCTCTCTCTTAACATGTTGATTACATTAGGTTATCTAGTTCTCTCTCTTAACAGTTTAAATTACATTAGTACATTTAGATACAAAGCTAACATTTCTGCATGTTTGTCAATTAGTCTTCACTCACAGAGATACACGAGCACACAAACACACAGCGAGACACAATGAGACACACAGGGAAAATAGAGATACAGCGAGAGGTAAGTTCACATGTTTCTTTGTAATCAGTGTGTAGAAGAAAGAAGAGAGAAAAAAGAGGGAACGGGACATGTAGTTCTTATATATATTTGTAAATCATACCCCTTACAAATGAAGGTAACTTCAATGTGTATGTTTGTAAATCAGTACACACTGGTACACAGAAAAAGGTAACTTCTTTGTGTATGTTTGTAAATTAGGCAAAAAGAGAGAGGGGAGAAGAGAAAAAGGAAGAAAGAAGAGACAAGGAAAAGAAAAAGAGAGAGAGAGACAATTGGGTTGATACGTAGGTTTGCAAGTTATTGCTAAAACAGAAAACAGAGAAAGAAAGAGAGAGAAAATGTACATTTTCACTGTTTTTTGGGAGAAATTGAGGTCAACTTATTTCCTTTATTGCACTTGGCGTCCTTGACCAATTGGTTTTTAAACAAATTGTTTACCAGTCCACAAAATGCTGACCAGGGAGTATTAACCAAGCAAAAGTGAGTTAACCGGGGTATGCAGGACTCCCCTTAAATCGGGATCTCGAGACCAGGGTAGGAGCCAGCTGGGGCTTTCAGTTGGACATATGAAAGTTGAAAGATTAACGGGGCAAAATAATAATCCTTGGTGGGAACACACAGAAAGTAACTATCTCTTGAGCGGGGGAAAACACAGAAAGTAATAATCTCTTGGTGGGAACACACAGAAAGTAATAATCTCTTGGGAAACATACGAAAATAATAATCTCTTGAGTGGGGGAAAACACAGAAAGTAATAATCTCTTGGCGGGAACACACAGAAAGTAATAATCTCTTGAGTGGGAACATTCCCTTTCCTTCTTAATCCCGTCATGTCTAGTGACACATGGGGCTTCAGAAAGGACTTTCCATGCCCCTCCTGTCCGTGCAACCTTCAGCGCAGAGCCCCACGTCAGAGATGCGGTGTCCAGTTCCTCTTCCATCATGCGCCTCCATGTTGTCCGTGGTCTGCCTTTCTTTCTCTTTCCTTCTGGTGTCCAAGTGAGGGCTACCCTTGCAGACATTTCTTCTCATTCTCTGTATGTCAGCCATTTCCATCTTCTCTTTTTGAGTATGTCATTCATTGCCTCTTGTTTTATCTTGGGTATTGGTTATTGGATATTTTTAAAAAGATTAAGATTCTCA
>JADZMA010001821.1:0-14703 GCA_020796225.1 Arion vulgaris
CATGCCACCGAGCCGAAGAGCTGAAAGCTCAAGTCTTCTGGATCGGAAAAATATCACAATAAGAATGATCGAAATGGCCGAGAAGAACGAACGAAACAAGCAAAAAAAATCGTTTTTATTTTTTTTATTTTGTAAAACAACAAACACAGTACTTTGTTTTACATGCTTCACAATTTCTACATAGTTTTACTGCTGACTTCCTTATATCGATAATATATATATATACATATATATATATATATATATATATATTATATATTCTCATTCATTATCACCCAATAGCTAGTCATGAGCAGAGCTTAGCCTCTAATAGTTCTTCGGAATTTCTCTCTCATAGGTTAGATGTCCCGCTTTGCTGTCATCATGTTTAAATCATCAGTTATATCTTGAATCCATCGTTTCGTGCCTTCCTCTCTCTCCTATTTGCAGGGATGCTTTCTTCCATAATGGTATTTGCAACCCTTTATGTCTCTTCAATCAATCAAGTACCATGTCTGCTGTAGGCGATCATATCTCTGACAACTCTCTTCAATCAATCAAGACCATGTCTGCCGTCGTAGGCGATCATATCTCTGCACAAATCTCTTCAATCAATCAAGTACCATGTCTGCCGGCGTAGGCATCATATCCTGCACAAATCTCCTGCTTGGTGCATGTAATCAGTTCTAACCATGATGTCATACCATCCAACATCTTCTCCCTCTGTCTTCCACGATCTCTCCTTCCATGAATATTACCTGTTGTCAACAAATGTTAAAACCTTCTCTTTGCATTATATGCCCGAAGAACCTTGATTGTCTGAGTCTTATTCTTTTGATTAGGTTTCTTTGTGTGTAGGCCTGATTTAAAACCTCCTCATTTGTTTTATTCGCTGTCCATATGTCTCTTAAATGTCCAAAAATCGAGATAACTTTTTATTAAACAAAAGAGCGCCAGAGACAATTAAGTAACACAAAATTCGAATAGCAGCAATTAAAATGAACACAAAATCAAAGGAAGTCAAAATGTAGATTTACAAATGAACACAAAATGACGCAATGTCTTATTTCAAGGTCGATAAAGAAACACAGAAAACATTTGCAAAATGGTCGACATTTTAATAATTGCGATATAGCGGACTTTCTAATAGAATGTGATGGTCAGGTTAGTAAAATAAAACTAATTGATATAGAGGCAGTAAAAATACAATGCGTCAATTGGCAAATATTAACCTGAACAGAATCCAAGCACAATACATTCAAGTGTACCATCTGTATACTTAACATCATGAAATTGTTGACCACCACCTCCTTGTGTGTGCCAAACATTTAATGATGTAGATTTGATTGAAAGTAGGTCGTCAGGATAATGTAGGTGGTTAGCATATTGATAAAGTAGATAATTGTGATACTGTAAAGTAGATGATCAGGATATTTAAGATATTGTGTCAAGTATATATTAATAGCATCTGTTGTTTAGAGCAGTAGTGAGCTCGATAACAACCCAAGGGTACCTGGTTCAATCTCCACGGCGGGCAAGTTGGAAGCAAATTTAGTTCCCTTGGATTTTTTACGAATGATAAAAATAGACCTTACCGTTTAGAAAGCAATAGTAAACTACTGACCGCATAAGTGGTGTCTAGAAAATCGACGACTCGTTTACTGTTGTTGTTGGCTAAGTCATATAAAGGATACTCCACGATTTTCATTTTCAATATCTTAATAGATAATATCGATTCTTAAAAGGTGCACGTTAAAATGTGTCAAGCAGTTTACGAGGTCACAAAACAGACAACAAAGCGAGAGAGAGAGAGAGAGAAATAGAACGATAGAGGCCGAGGAAGAAGGAACGAATGACCAGAGATAAATTTAATCATTTACATATTTATTAAGTGTTTGTTTTGCATTGCATAACATAATCTTGATATAGTAATAATTGTAAAGCACACATGTAAAGGATCCATTAGTTCAGTATATCATCCTTTCACGAAATTAAAAACATCCTTCTTAATAACTCTTTGTCACGTGAAGTGAGTAGTGCACTTACATGATCAGTAAACAAATATGAACATTGCTGCAGGCCATGAACCTCGTTTTGTATGAAATTGTTCAGAATTCTGTTTAAAAAAAAAAAAAAAAAACTTAAGATGTGCAAATGGAGGTTAATAAGAAACGACTACTAGATTATTTTTTATTAAGAACTTGAAGAATACTGATGACGGTTTCCAGATAAATGATAACAGTCCGTAAGGGTTAAACAGAAAATGAGAAATTGTGTAGAACATAACTAAAACAAAATACAGTTCGTTGAGCTTAGCTAGAAAAAAAAATAACTAATTGGTTAGAGGTTTTAACGGCAAGAAATAGTATGTGCAGAGCTATTCAAGAAAAGGACAAATTGTGTAGTGGTTGGAAGCAAGGAATCGAGTGCGTAAAGATTATCAAGGAAGGAAGAAATATTTTATGTCGACCTTAAAGCAAAGAATAGATTGTGTAGAGCTTAATAACACATTAACTAACGCATTGAAGAACACGCTGTAGTGGAGTAACTTGTTGTTAACTTTTTCATTGTGCTGGTATATGTACAAATTTAACTGTTGTTTTCGTATAAAAAAAAAATCTGATGAATAGCATGAAAATACAAGTACTTTTATTACAAACTCACAGAATGCGATATAATAAATTAAGAACCAATAGAGATTATAGTACACTAACGTACATTTATAGGTATTTAGATAATTTCAAAAATGTCGTAGTCCATGACATATGGCTAAACGGGACATATATTCTGACGTAGGCTGCAGCATTTGGTAGTTTATGTGTTAAGGAAGGAATAAATTATTGGACCGTAAAACAAAGAACAGATTGTGTAGAATTTATCAAAAAAAGACGCTGTGCAGAAGTATCAAAAGGAAACAATTGAGTAGATGTATCAAAAAAAACACACTGAGTAGATGTATCAAGAAAGAAACAATTGAGTAGATGTATCAAGAAAGAACACATTGAGTAGATGTATCAAGAAAGAAACACATTGAGTAGATGTATCAAGAAAGAAACACATTGAGTAGATGTATTAAGAAAGAAACATATTGAATAGATGTATCAAGAAAGAAACATATTGAATAGATGTATCAAAAAGGAAACAATTGAGTAGATGTATCAAAAAGAAACACACTGCAGATGTATCAAGAAAGAAACATATTGAGTAGATGTATCGCGAAAGAAACACATTGAGTAGATGTATCAAGAAAGAAACACATTGGAGTAGATGTAACAAGAAAGTGCTGATATTGAATAGATGTATCAAGAAAGAAACACATTGAGTAGGTGTATCAAGAAAGTAAGACATTGAGTAGATGTATCAAGAAAGAAACACATTGAGTAGGATGAATACAAAGAAACATAATAAATAGATGTACTGAAGAAAGAAACATATTGAATAGGATGTATCAAGAAAGAAACACATTGAGTAGATGTATCAAGAAAGAAACATATTGAGTAGATGTACTAAGAAAGGAACATATTGAGTAGGTGTATCAAGAAAGAAACACATTGAGTAGATGTACTATGCAAAACACATTGAGTAGATGTATCAAGAAAGAAACATATTGAATAGATGTATCAAGAAAGAAACACATTGAGTAGGTGTATCAAGAAAGAAACACATTGAGTAGATGTATCAAGAAAGAAACACATTGGAGTAGTGTATCAAGAAAGAAACATATTGAATAGATGTATCAAGAAAGAAACATATTGAATAGATGTATCAAGAAAGAAACACATTGAGTAGATGTATCAAGAAAGAAACACACTGATATATATCAAGAAAGAAACACACCATAGACAATAAGAAAGAAACACATTGAGTAGATGTATCAAGAAAGGAACACACTGAGTAGATATATCAAGAAAGAAACACATTGAGTAGAAGGGCAAAAAGAAACACATTGAATAGATATATCAAGAAAGAAACACATTGAATAGATATATCAAGAAAGAAACATATTGAATAGATATATCAAGAAAGGGACACATTGTGTAGATATATCAAGAAAGAAACACAATGTGTAGATGTATAAAAAAAAGAAACACATTGAATAGATATACATCAAAGAAAGGGACATTGTGGTAGATATATCAAGAAAGAAACACAATGTGTAGCCCTATCATAGAAGTAATTCAGTTTGTTCTATTTAAAATTGATAAAATGAATGGGATCTTCACAAAAAAGAACAGTGTGTTGACTGGTGCCTGTCCATGAACTATGACCAAGTATCATAGAAATATATATGCATGATGCAAATCTCGGGGCTGAGTTACTTATTCGAACGTTATTTCAAGATATTACCTGAGTTGCCTTCTTCTGCGCCTTTATTCCCAAGCCTATCCTTGGCAACCTTGAAGCACCATCGTCTTGTTCAATGCTTACTTAATGTCATCTTGCCATTGTCGTCTTGTTCTTCCTTGATTAGTTGTTCAAGAATAATACTTCCATTATTGTACTGTTTAAATCATAGATTTCCACTAAACTCTCTCGGCTCACTGCCAACTTTTATGCAACATAAACTTTGTAACGCCCCCACATTATAACAGTTTGCCAACGCCCTCCTCCTCCATACATACATACATACTATATTTTCCTTTGACATAGAAAATTATTTCTGGTATTACATGGTCAATTTCTTTCGAATGATTTATATTCATGAAGTAGAAAATTGATGAAAATGGATCATGTAAGACGGGCATAAGATGAATTAAAATGCATAATCAATTTTTATTGATTATTCAATGAGAAAAAATCACAAAAAACTCCCCCAAATGTTTCTGAAACCCACTATCGACCCCCTTGATAAGTTTCTTCTTAAACTGGCCCACCGGAAACGCTGGTTTAAACTGCGTGACATTTCTCTCGTTCTTTTCTTGCTTTTAAAACCCTAAAGGAGCGCGGCACCAACTAAATTTAAGCAAGAGCTCATCGCTGGCCGGTTAAAAATGGGGTTTTGTGCCGGAAAGATTGATTTCACAGCCGGGTTTACCTAATATGTTTGGTCCTCGTCCGCGCAGAAGCGGCGCGTCACCCGCCGAGAGTATCGCACAAAGGTCGAAATCCGAAGCTCCAACAAGTTTATTTCTGAAAAAATGAACTTGTGAAATAGAACCGGAGCGATCTGGATTCGAACTCACGACCTTGAGCATTTTGTAACAAAAACCGTTATTTTATCAAAGGAGGTAGCAGCCCTGCCGAACCTGACAACAGCCGTTTGGATCTCTGGTTATATCAACTCATTTAATCTGGTGGTGATCGTCCTTTATACAGAATTCTAAATCAAAGATCGACCGCGGATTCGTGTAGACGTTACCACCAGAGATATTGATCATCTGGCGACACCTTAAAACGCACAGCAGCGTATATGCTACACTACTAGGGGAGTGACGTATAATGTTACTTTTTTAAAATATTTCAGCTTTGAGAGATGATATAATTTATAACCCAATGTTTCGATATAACAAAGTAACCAACTTATTGGGCAGATGGCAAATAATTACTGAACAGCAAATATGTGTGTCAGTAGGCAGAACAAAGAGTACTAAATAATATAATCTTTCTCCCATACATGTAAGCATTAAATGACATCGACATAGCAGCAAGAGACAAACAAATCAAGCAACGACAGAGATACGATTCTGTGCAGGAGAACACTTAAAGTATCAATACGAGAGTTAATCAGGAAAAGATACATTCTGCGCAAATGGGTGTAAAAATAAACAAAACAATTCAGCAAGACGAAACAGGTCAAATGGTTCAGTAAAATAACAAGACTGACTACAAATATTATAACACAACAGGGAATGATACAGCGCATACACGGACACAGGAGAGGGCGACTGCGCAAGCGCCTTTGACGGATGGTGGCGAGAAGAGCCCTTGGAACACCTACGTAAAACCTCTACATATGAAACACTCTACAGCACCTCCTCCTCCTCCTCCAACATCCCATTTTACGTCGACACTGCATGCGCAGCAAGAGAAACATGTTCAGATGAGCGCCTTCAAAATGTCCTCAGATAACGCTGCGGAATGTATCGCCAGCCGCGCTCCCAAAGTGGGCGCAGATCGCCCCCCAGTGGGCGCTTAAGGTTCTAGGGAGGATGGTGGGTTCAGAAGAATTCAGGTAGGTGTTCAGGCGATATGGGCTTGCGGCTCCTTAAAGAAGAAATTAATAATATATACTTTAAAATAAATTTATTTGTGGATTTGAGATTGAATAATCATTTAAAATTCTGAATTTACATTTTAATTCATCTTATGTCTATCTTACATTTATCCATTATTTCATCAATTCTCTCAATTTTATGCATATAATCATTTGGAATTGACCATCTATGACAGAAATATATATCAATTTTCTACGTCGAAGAGAAAATAGAGCATGTATGTATGTGGATGAGGGGGCAAAAGCATAAACTGTTATAATGTGGGGGAGGGGTTATGAAAGTTATGTTAGTGTGCTGTGAGAAGTATGTGCAAAGTATGTTGGGCTGACAACGTTTAGAATATATACGCCAAATTGTAATAACGCTTCCCAGATCACGTGCAATAACGTTACCTACATCACATCTGCAAATAACGCTTACCACATCAAAAATGCACACTAACGCTACTGGGACATCACGCCTGCAATAACGCTACTTACATCAAATGTACAATAACGCTACCTACATCATGTGCAACAACGTTACTTACACTGCTGTAATAATAACACACTACTTACATCAAGTGCAAGGCAACATTACATACATATGTACAATAAAGCTACTTACATCATGTAATAATAACACTCACTCTACATCAAGTGTACTTTTAATGCTGCACTTCATGTAACAGGGAATATGATACCAGGTTTTTCCTTCCTTATTCAGAGTCCTGCTTCAACTAGGCGCGAACTTCTACAAATGTTGTAAGGACTACATAAATGGTCTGTAAGTATAATAGCAGATCTGTATACATTAGCAAGGTTTTTTTCCTTAATCAGAAGTGAATTTATGCCCTGTTTTCTTACCTTGCAGCCAAGTTGAGGTTAATTGCAGTCTTTTCAGAAATGCCATAGGTGATTGTCCTCAGTCACAAGATCACCAGACTTGGGGCCCAACCAACAAACTAGATTTGACTCTGTGAGAACTGTACTAACAGGACAATGACAGATTTGAAAACAAACAGAAAAGCTGCCATGTGTTAAATAGAATGGATTTGGACTCAGACACACAATTTCACAGATGAGGGAGAGAGTTACACAGGATAGAGGGTAGAGAAGTCTGAGTCTAAGACAGTTGGCAGACAGAAAGAACTATAAAGTTTAAGGAGGGAATTCAGAATAAGAGACTCACACAGTTATCGACAAGAACTTTAGTAGATAGCAATAAGAATTATAGAGCAGAACAACGACGCGGTTAAGTGGAATAGAGAACGAGGCAGTAGAATTAAACTGGTTGCAGAGGTAGGAGCCCAAGCGCGAAGTCAGATAGATAACAACATAAAATCCAATACGTGCTAACCCAACAGAGAGTCCTGCTGACAGAGGTTGTCATCAAGATGTAGATGCAGGACCCACTGAGAGATTTTTACCAAATCAGAGAGTTACTGTTCAGAAATTGGTGAACCGGTTACATTAGAACCGGGAGGACTCTTTCAGAGTGGAAAACTAAAGGGAGCTAAACTAAAGGGTAGGTCAGATCAGACAGAGAGGTCACAACAGCACTGAGAGAGATAAACAAATAGCTTTTCCATGAATATTACAGAACCACAAGAGACATTTTTGTGCATTTATTACATGACAAAACCCAGCTTGTAGAAAGGGTAGATTAATGGTCAAACTGATAAGATTTTTTCAGTATGACACAAAGGGTGGTAGAGTTGAACTGGTGAAACATTTTAGAGATAGGATGTCGGGTAATAGTTATCACTTAGTGAAGATTGAATAACTGAAGAGAGTATTTATGAAAGAAAATTTTTATGCGTTTTGAATTGCTTTTTCGGTTTTCTTTCTAATTTCTTTTGTTAATTTGATGTATGCTATTTTGAATACTGACAGGATATTGAACAAGTAATAACACAAAAATAAAGCAGAATCATATTGATCTCTACATAGATGTACACAATGGTTTGGATTTATTATTTACTTATTTGCATTCTATGTTATAGTTGTGGATGGTGCTGATAGTAGTTGGTGTTGGGTGACTGTAGAGAAGTATGTAGCGAAAATAATCTAGCTACATTTTGTAAAATGTGTCCAAGAATATTAGTAGAGCATGCAATAATTTGTCACAAAAGGTGGCAAGGGACTGGGAGGATAAAAGAATAATAGAAATATAGAAGAAGAATATTAGCAGTGGGGGAGAACTACATTATGACCCACCCTGGCATGGTAAATTAAATGTCACTTACATCAAGTGTACAATAACGCTACTACATCAAATGTACAATAACGCTACCTACACCACTCTGCAATAATGCTACTTACCTTCAAAATGAATAAAAACGTTTTAGTTGCGGGTCATATACAATAACGATGTATACATCAAGTGTACAAAAACATCACCACATCAAGTGTAATAGTATATACTTACATCATGTACACAACGATACAAACTTCAAGCGGTACAAAAACGATAATTTGGCATCAAGTGTGTCAATAACGCTGCTAACAAGAGAGTAAAATTTCAACGTTATCAAGAAACAATCCATCTTGTTCTCACTATATCAAGTCTATAATACTTATATAAAGTCTATGCTAATACTTATATCAAGTCTATGCTAATACTTATATCAAGTTCATGATAATACTTATATCAAGTCTATACTAATACTGCTTCAAGTAACATTGTACAGTTGATAATAACTAAAGTCTGTAATAGCACTAGTTATTTCCAGCTGGAATTTAAAATGATAAAACTAAATGACAAGTACATCTATGTGGTAAGCAATTGAACTGCACGACAGATACCAAAACAGAAACCATTCTACAAATTGTCCAAGAAACATCAGTTTTGAATTTAGTCAGTGCATGTAAGGACAGCTATATAGATTTGAAATTAAATTACCAATTTCAATTTCAATGTTGTGTAAACTCTTAAATATATTTCAGCGGGGAGTTTTAAAAAATAACTAAATATATAGAAAGTAAGGAATACATCTACAAATAGATGTCTGCGAAAAATAACGAAAATTGAATTGGAGGAATTCAAGAGAAATGATAAAATCAGAAAAATATCTGTCAACTACCAGTAGCAAATGATATTAAAAATAGACATCGAGATATATTAAACACTTCTGAGAAGAAATGATCAAACATTACAAAGCAGGCTTTAAGTGATGCAAACTGTTGATGAAAACGTGGTATTTTTAGAAAAAGTCCTTTATACAACTATATGAGCGAGACGAGAAATATCGAGCTCAATCATAGAAGAGATTGTAAAGGTTGGCCAGAGATAACTGTATTGGAGAAATTGCTTATTAATATTTGTAACGTATACTGGTAAGAGAGCTCTCCCAGTATACTATTATCAGTATATATTTGGAGTCTGGGCATATAATGCGAAGAGAAGGTTTAGAACATCGGTAACAACAGGTAAAATTCAGGGAAGGAGAGATCATGAAAAGACAGAGGAGAAGATGCTGACGGCCTGTATCATGGTTCAACACCAGAGTGACGCTCAGAACCGAGATTACGTGCACCCAAGCAGAGAGTTGGGGAGAGACAGCATCGCCTACGCTGGCAAGCATGGCATGAGATGAGATTTCAGGATTAACGTTAAAAGCCAGAGAATACAATAGTGCGGCAGAAATGCAGCACACGGGCGGCAGGCGTCCGCGGGTACCGCGTTGACAGCGCTGGTTTGTAGATCTTTGATTCAATAAATCCATAATAGCATTTCTGAAACATACTATCCTGAAACAAGTGTCGGCGGCACCCAGCTCTGGCAGCTAATGACTGATTTTATCTGATACAGAATCGATGATATGATAGAGGATATCAGTATTATATTCAGAAAAAAAGCAGTAAGAAAACAGGTCAAAATTGAACATAAGATTCTATGGCTACCACAAATGGAGAAAGAATGATACTTTTGTAATTCATCACAATCAGCAATGATAACTGTGTCTGGTATATGATTTCAAAGGAGTGCAATTGACACACATTCAAGGAGTTATTTTATGTTGGTATACGTTTGGTCTACATCAGAGATCAGCATCTGATTATATATATAAGTATGATTTGTGATGTAGATTCCAATGAAGGTGACTTCTGTAGGAAATTTCTGCTTAGAAATTGGTTCTATTCTTTATTCTTCTAAAGCTGATAGACATCTTGAAACTGTCTCTAATTTCCCCAGTTTCTCTGCTTTTGATGCTTCTAATAATATTCCAAATATCTTTTTAGTTTCCTGAATAGGTAAACTTCGTCTCAGGTCTGTCTAGATTCCAAAGATGGAAGACCTTTCGTATGCTGCTAAGGGTCGGACATGTTGGCAATTGCGAATGCAAAGAGGACGGTTACTCTCCTGTTACTGAAAACCTTCTTTAAAATTGTTAATTTGCATGCGGAAGCTAAAATTAATATAGAAATCGTTTTAACTGAGGGTCAATAGGAGGACACAAATGAGAGTGAGAGAGAGAGAGAGAGAGTGTGTGTGTGTGCTTGGAGGTGGAGAAAAGGAGAGCGAAAGAGAAGTTGGACAATAAGTTATAAATAAGGTAAAGTATACATATTTTTTATCAAACAGATTGCATTTAAACATCCCACAAAACTCATCTCAATCATGTGGAAGTGTTTTACACAAATGAGGCAGTTAGTTAAATGTAATTAATACAGGGTTATCGTAGATATGAATAGAGAATATCCAGCCCATCTGACTCTGAAGTATGGCATTATTTGTCTCTCTTTTAAGCCTTTCTTGTCTGACATTATGTAGCTTGTAACAAAATGATTACAACTTTTTTAACGCCTCCTGAAAGAAATAACTGCATTCACACACACCTCACTAGATTACAGAATTAGAGACACATCAACATCACTCATTTGATCTCAGAAATTTACTGACTGTAAAATTACAGTGATCTGTCTGAAGTTTTCGTTAACAAAAATAACGACTGACTTGGCCTGGCAACATTATAAGTTTCGTGCACAAGTGTTTGGCCTGGAGCAAGTGTTTTTACCTACTGATCCAGGTAAGTCAAGAAACCGGTCAAGAGGCAGTGATTAATATTTCTTTATTATAATTGAAGGTCTCTTTTATGTCCCTTTTAAAAAAAGAGGATATTTGATGATCTGTGTTTATTTTTACCTAAATTAATTTTCGTTTACACAGAGATTATTATTACGCAAGTTTATAGTGGTCGCCCACCACTGATTTAAACTGTCGAGCAGCAGAGCAAGAAATTGGCACATTTATTAAAACCTGATCAACGCTAACATTGCTAGTCAGGCTTCAGTCGCCCGAGTGGTTACCGGGGCCTGTTTGGGGTGTAAAGAATAGAACCACTGTTACCCGCCACGCATGTCGTAAGAGGCGACAAAGGAGCTTGGCTGAAATCGAACACACATGTCCTAAAGAAGTCCCGTAGAAGTCTATGCGATTAGCTCACTTCAAACCAATGTGCAACGTATACACGTTCTTGGCAGCCACCGTTATATCACAAAGAATGACGAAATTGGTCGTGAACAATGCAAAGAAGAAGAAAGTTAGTTTCAGTCAGTTATCTTCAATATGCAATATAGCGGCAAAACATGTTTCAGATTGTGTATTATAATGTAGAATACTGATTACTTTTATTCTTCTAATTCATTACAATTTGTATGAAAGATCTTATGAGTTTGGCCAAATACTATCTCTAACCGAGAACTACTACACAGCATCAACAGGAAAATACAATCACCACTTTCATCCAAAGAGAAGCTGGAGATGGATAAGACATATGATACGCATGGAGACCAGCCTTCCGTCAGGACAACTGCACTGAGTTGACACCAGAGTGTAGATGAAAGCGTAGACCCAAAGGACTTGAAGGAGCTTAGTAGAACAATAACTGAAAGAAATTAATTTAAGATGAAAACAACACAGAGTGAAACACAATACAGAGGGAAACACAATACAAAAGAAACATAATACAGATGAAACACAATACAGAGGAAACACAATACAGGAGAGGTGTCACACAGAAGAAACACAATACAGAAGCAGAAACACAAATGTACAGAAGAAAAACAACAACAGAGGAAACACAATACATAAAACAATAAAGTAGAAGAAACACAATACAGAGGAAACATATACAGATTAGAAATAATAATACAGTAGAGGAAGTAATAATACAGAAGAAAAACACAGCAGTAAAGAAACACACAGAGGAACACAATACAGAAGAAACACAATACAGAGGAAACAAAGCAATACAGAGGAAACAGTAATACAGATGAAACACAATACAGAGGAAACACAAGAATATATAAAGAAACAACAGCAGCAGAGAAACACAATACAGAAGAAACACAACAAAGGAGGAACACAACACAGAAGAAATGCAGCATAGATAGAAACACAATACAGAGGAAACAATAATACAGAGGAAAACAAACAGTAGAGGAAACACAACATGAGAAACACAACAGAGGAAACACAATACAGAGGGAAACACATACAGAGGAACAGACACACATAAATAAACAATTACAAAGTACAGAAGAAACATAATACAGATGTAGAAACAATGGAGGAAACACAATACATAATGAAACACAATACAGAGGAAGAAACATACTAGCAATATGTAGAAACACCATACAGAGGAAACATGAAGGAAACAGTAATACAGAAGAAACACAAGAAACACAACACAGAGGAAACAAAATACATAGGAAACATAACAGAAGAAACACAATACACAGAAGAAACACAATACTAGATGGAAACACAATACAGAGGAAACACAATACAGAAGAAACACAATGTGGAAGTGGAAGTTCATAAGAATGGGAAACATAATACAGAGGAAATGCCCACTGGCAGTGTAATATAAACACAATACAGAGGAAACACAATACAGAGAAACACACACAGAGAAACATAATACAGATAGAAAACACAAACACAGAGGAAAAACACAATACAGAGGAAACACAATACAAGAAAACAACTACAGAAGAAACAACAGTAGAGATGAAAACAACACAGAGGAAAACAATACTAACACAGAAGAGAAACACAACACAGAGGAAACATGTTATAGAGGAAAGAATAATAGAACACAGATATGGAAATAATCACATACACAGACAAAACACACACAGAAAAAAACACAATACAGAAGAAACAACAATATTAGAGGAAACAAAATACATGTAAATAATAAATAAGAAGAAATGATAATACAGAGGAAACACAATACAGATATTGAAATACAATACAGAGAAACAGACAACATAGTAAGAAACACAACATGAGTGAAACATAATACAGAGGAGTTACAGTCACAGAGGAAACACAATACAGAGGAACTCAAAAATAGAGTGAAGAGGTGAGAGAATTTCTTGCTGCCTAAGCACCAGGGGGCGTCACAGGTTAGTGCTACAGAGAGAAAAGAGAGCACTTAGGCTCGTATTTTCTGCCTGGGTGTATACAATAGGGGAATGGTTAACATCATGTCGACTCTTTCATTCCAATTGTTTCTCTGTACCCTTGATTTACACCAAAAATGGAATCACTCCTCCTACCTGGTATGTACGATTACCACTGTTCTGGTTACTCGTCCATCGCTGTGATGATGACCACACAAATTTTAATTTTCATCCAAGGGAATGTAGTTGCATTATGTTTGTCTGTGTGTGTGGATAATGCAGTGGTTTCGATGCGGGCTTGAAATGCAGGTACTTGTACAGTATGGGCAAGGTAACCCTGCTCGTATGACTTTGTAATTATATGGTTTCAGAAAGTCATTTATTTTCGTTATCGAACTATCAAAGAAAAGTGATAATATTTCTCCCTTGACCGTTATCGAACTATCAAAGAAAAGTGATAATATTTCTCCTGAATGCTACCGAACTATCGTGAAAAGTGATAATATTTCTCCTTGACCGCTATCGAACTATCAAAGAAAAGTGATAATATTTCTCCCTGACCCGCTATCGAACTATCAAAGAAAATGATAATATTTCTCCCTGACTCACGAACTATCAAAGAAAAGTGATAATATTTCCTTGATTGCCATTTGAACCATCAAAGAAAAGTATAATATTTCTCGTTCGCTACTTAATATCAAAGAAAATGATAATATTTCTCAATCATCGAACTATCAAAGAAAGGCGATATATATTTCCTTGACCGCTATCGAACTATCAAAGAAAAGTGATATTACTTCCCTTTGACCGCTATCGAACCATCACAAAGAAAAGGATAATATTTCTCCTTGACCGCTATCGAACTATCAAAGAAAGTGATACATTTCTCCCTTTGGACTCGCTGAAACTTATCATGAAAGTGATAATATTTTCCTTGATCTTCACTGAATCATCAAAAGAAAAGTGATAATATTTCCTCCTTGACCGCTATCGAACTATCAAAAAGAAAACATAAGTATTTCTCCTTTGACCGCTACTCCAACTATCAAAGAAAAGTTTAGGATTTCCCCTTTGACCAGCTATCGAACTATCAAAAAGTGATAATATTTCCT
>JADZMA010001822.1:0-14701 GCA_020796225.1 Arion vulgaris
CGGGCTTACAGCCCTAACTAGTCATGACGGAGAGGGAATGTCTCCCAAGTATAAAGAAAAGACGGGTTTAGAGATGAAGTGTCTCCCAGAGTATAAAGAAAAGACGGGTTTAGAGATGAAGTGTCTAGCAGAGTATCAGAAAAGACGGGTTTAGAGATGAAGTGTCTGCAGAGTATCAAGAAAAGACGGGTTTAGAGATGAAGTGTCTCGCATGAGTATCAAGAAAAGACGGGTTTAGAGATGAAGTGTCTACGCAGGTATCAGAGAAAGACGGGTTTAGAGATGAAGTGTCTGCATGAGTATCAGAAAAAGACGGGTTTAGAGATGAAGTGTCTAGCAGAGTATCAAGAAAGACGGGTTTAGAGATGAAGTGTCTAGCAGAGTATCAAGAAAGAAGACGGGTTTAGAGATGAAGTGTCTACATGAGGTATCAGAAAAGACGGGTTTAGAGATGAAGTGTCTACGCAGAGTATCAGAAAGACGGGTTTAGAGATGAAGTGTCTACGCAGAGTATCAAGAAAAGACGGGTTTAGAGATGAAGTGTCTACGCAGAGTATCAAGAAAAGACTTGGTTTAGAGATGAAGTGTCTACGCAGAGTATCAAGAAAAGACTTGGTTTAGAGATGAAGTGTCTACGCAGGTATCAAGAAAGACTTGGTTTAGAGATGAAGTGTCTGCGCAGAGTATCAGAGAAAGACTTGGTTTAGAGATGAAGTGTCTAGCATGAGTATCAGAAAGACGGGTTTAGAGATGAAGTGTCTCGCAGGTATCAGAAAAGACGGGTTTAGAGATGAAGTGTCTAGCAGAGTATCAGAAAAGACGGGTTTAGAGATGAAGTGTCTAGCAGGTATCAAGAAAAGACGGGTTTAGAGATGAAGTGTCTGCGCAGGTATCAGAAAAGACTTGGTTTTAGAGATGAAGTGTCTACGCAGAGTATCAAGAAAAGACTTGGTTTAGAGATGAAGTGTCTACGCAGAGTATCAAGAAAAGACGGGTTTAGAGATGAAGTGTCTGCAGGTATCAAGAAAGACGGGTTTAGAGATGAAGTGTCTACGCATGAGTATCAGAAAGACGGGTTTAGAGATGAAGTGTCTACGCGAGTATCAAGAAAGACGGGTTTAGAGATGAAGTGTCTACAGAGTATCAAGAAAAGACTTGGTTTAGAGATGAAGTGTCTACGCAGAGTATCAAGAAAGACTTGGTTTAGGATGAAGTGTCTACGCAGAGTATCAAGAAAGACTTGGTTTAGAGATGAAGATATCGGGGAAAGTGGGTAGAACATCAATACTGAACTTCATCAAGCAACAACAGTTATAATAGTTCGACCGCATAAGCAGATTGTTCATTGTTCATCGTTCATTTGAGGATCATCTTCATCACACATCGTACATGTTCATAGTGTCGATCTCCTCCCAATCATGATCTCAGTGTGTTTAGGCTAACAACTCCCGTTCTGTGTTGATTGATGTATCTATTGGGTTTTCTCTCATGGTTTTCCGTCTTGTCACCACCTGTGCAACCGAGGTAGAGAATACCTTTATCTTCATAGTTGAAATCTTCAAGCGTATAAACAGATTACAAACAGACAGTGCACCGCAAAGAGCAATTTTACTCCGATACAGTGGATACAACAGACAGTGCACCTCAAAGAGCAATGTTACTCCGATACAGTGGATACAACAGACAGTGCACCTCAAGAGCAATGTTACTCCGATACAGTGGATACAAAGCAGCAGGCCATCCACGCAAAAGGTGGACCTCAGAGATAATAGAGGCGACGAAAACACTGTTTATGAAGCGCACACAAATTCCTGTTCTAGAAATGTCTTATCCTGACGCTGTCAGGCAAAATAGGATTAGAGATAGCAAGGAAACTAACATTACAAACTGGGCACATCCAAATTTCAACTTTCTCTCTCCACATTGCAGTTGGTATAGAAATTAAAATATAACATGTTCTTTTATAAACTAACAAATACAGCCTTTATGTTTATTAGTAATTAATTAAATTGCTGGTAATATGCTTAAATGTGTCATTAGTTTCATTTCAGAAAACATAATGACACTTTCTGATTTTGATGACCAGGTAATGATGGCAGCCTTTGTTCACTGCTGTCTGTCTAGTCATTGTTCTTGTGAAGGACAACTTCAACGGACGTGTGACATGCACACACGCGCACACGTACAAACACTCCGAGTGAAGAATAATGCGTCACGAGTTTCCTCGTGAAGAATGAATGTTACATTAATGAATTAGTTATCAATCATGCATGTTCTTTAATCACTTTAATTTATTTTGCAGAACTTAGGTTATAGATTTGCTGGTCAGAGTCATATTACTTGATTTGGCCACAACTATCGACATTTATAATCAGGGGATCGCGAGAGAGAGAGAGAGAGAGACATTTATAATCAGGGGATCGCGAGAGAGAGAGAGAGAGAGACATTTATAATCAGGGGATCGCGAGAGAGAGAGAGAGAGAGAGACATGTATAATCATTATACTCTCTGTAGCGTAGAGGATATGTGTTCACCTCTCGTGCCAGAGGTAGCTGATTCACTCCCTCGTGGAGCCATCGGGTTATTTTTAAAGCGATCCCTGGTCTCATTGTAGGTGAGATCGAGTTCCTTGTCTTATCGGAGACGGACGATAAAACGTAGGTTCAATTTGAGCACGAAAAAGAATCCTTGGCAGTTCAAAATCGGGAAGAGCAGGCTGGAAAGCCGCTGCCCGGGCAAAATTCATTAGAAAAAATTACAAATAAATTTTCTGCCAAATATCTTCACAACCTCTAAATTAAATCTGATACCCGCGCCGGTGCTACGGTGTTCGTGCACTGCAGCTGAGATCCTTCTGTGTAAGAAAGAGAGCGGTGCACACATGGTTACTCACTGAAGTGCAATGAGGATGGTCATTTCAATCAATCAATATAGTCAGCATTGTCTCCCCTTCTTGTTCCAGATGATAATTTAAAAATTGGGACTTGGAAACAGTTTGTTGATGTAAGTCAACGGAAAAAAACAGATGTATTTGTACTTCCTGGTTTGGAAAATTTTTTTTAAGTCAAGGTTGTGCGTACCACCCAGGTATCAAATAAATACGTAACTAAACAACAGCAGAAAAAAAAGATTAAATTAATTTTAAAAATTTTAAATTATTTATTTAAAAACTGTCATATCTTTATTTAGACTGTGTAGGACAGAGTGACATGTGTCTGTGAAATTTAATGGCCCCATGGCTAGTGAAGTCATACTAAACTGTTCAGGTTAGATTTGTCATTATGCCCCCAACATTAACACAACTCCTTGCCTTACCGAGAGTGAACCCGAGTCTTCTGCATGGGAGCCCAGGTTCTAATCCCTTGGGTCAGACACTCCCAAAGCAGCCAGTTCTAATCACATTACTGCGTCTCAGATGCAGATATATTTAACTAACAAAGCAAGATTGATATAATTATCACTGTAATGAAATCAGCTAGGAATTCCCATGTTTGAATGACGAGATATAATCAACTTGTTACTTTCTGCATGTCTTCAAGCTTCTAAGATACGACATTGTTCTCTTCTAGTGTAGATCACTGCCCAGTTCCTGATACTGCATCACCCCATCTAGTCAAGCAGACATCCCCAAGTTTCAAAACTACTACAAAGTTGCAACCTCTAACCCAAAGTATCTGTCTACCACTAAGTTACAACCTCCTAACCAAGAACTGTATGTCTACCACAAAGCTGAGTTGCAACCTCTAACCAAGAACTGTCTGTCTACCACTAAGTTGCAAGCCTCTAACCAGAAATGTCTATATACCACTAAGTTGCAACCTCTAACCAAGAACTGTATGTCTACCACTAAGTTGCAACCTCTAACCAGAACTGTATATCTACCACAAAGCACAAAGTTGCAGCCTCTAACCAGAACTGTCTGTCTACCACTAAGTTGCAACCTCTAACCAAGAAATGTCATATACCACTAAGTTGCAACCTCTAACCAAGAACTGTCTGTCTACCACTAAGTTGCAACCTCTAACCAAGAAATGTCCCTCAGAACGAAGAATATTTACAAAGACTTTGACACGTGAAATAAATTAAGTGCAAATGTATACAGCAAGACAATAATCAATAGATTTCTAAGCATTTGATTAACGATTAGTCCAGATCAAACAAGAATCATCTTTATTATAATGTAAGTTTAATGTGCATCAGTCTAGAACATTCTCTATCTTGACTCAATCAGAATGTGTTATCTCCGTAAAGAAGGCTGGCTGTATCGATCTGAACGATTCTCTATCTTGACCCGATCGGACTAAGAGTCCCCCACACCCGCCCCCTCCTTCATGCAGAATATATATTTTTTAATTAAAGACTTTATTTGTTCGCAAATCATATTAGTTTGACAGATCAGTTAGTGATCCGACTCTGATGTTTCTATTTTCTAACCGGCAAGTGTTTGTCTGTACAAATTTGAATATATAAATATAAGTTGAAAGTGGAACTTGTAGAAAGAGATTATTAAAGATAAAACACAACACCAAATGAAGCCTTCGCTTTGTATGTATCACACACACATGACATTTCAACTCATCACGCGGCATTTTTCGATCGATTTCAAGTAAACTGATTGATTTATTCGATTGACTGATTGATAGATTGATTGATAGGTTGGTTGGTTGGTTGATTGGGGGATTGAGTCACTGATTGGTAAATATATATTGATTAGTACGTTTATTAGCGGTTTAATTGGTTAGTTCATTCATTTATTTATTTATTTATTTATTTATTAAGCATAACATCATCATTGCATTTCAATAAATATGTGTACTCTATCTTATTCTTACACAGAGAAAATCTGAGTCAATTTTGACTCCGTGTCACCGAAGTTAGTGCCAAATGTCATTTGAGGATTGAGGAAAAATTTTAGGAATTTATAATAATTAAAAAAAAACTTTTAATGAATTTTAATCAGACGCTTGGCTTTGAAGTCTACTCTTACCGATTTTCACCTGCAAATGGTACTTTGCCGAATTATGCATTACTGATCACTGAGAACATGAATCTCTGGATCAAATATCCTGATCGATCTATGTGGAGAATGTACAGAGTACAATTGGAGGGAGAGACTAGCACATAGATTTCCAAACTTTTTCGGTCCACCGCCCACTTTGCACGACATAAACTTTGTAACGCCCCCCCTCACCATTATAATAATTTGTCATAACGCCCCCCCTCCCAGCATATATATATACATGCTCTATTTTCCATGACATAGAAGAATTGGTATATATTTATGTCATACATGATCAATTTTCAAATGATTATATACATGAAATAAAAAATTGATGAAAAATGGATCGTGTAAGATGGGCATAAGATGAATTAAAATGCAGAATTCAAATTTTTAGTGATTATTCAATCACAAAGTACGAAAAACAACTCCCAAATGCTTCTGAACACACTACTCGCCCCCTCCCTTCCTGGAAACCAGTTCCACTGGGAGGGGGTCCAGTCTACATCACTTTGAAACGCTGGTCCTAGCACTAAACCTGCACGTCACAGAAACCTTCACAGTAAAAGAAACCTTCACAGTAAAAGAAACCTTCACAGTAAAAGAAACCTTCACAGTAAAAGAAACCTTCACAGTAAAAGAAACCTTCACAGTAAAAGAAACCTTCACAGTAAAAGAAACCTTCTGATAAAAGAAACCTTCACAGTAAAAGAAACCTTCACAGTAAAAAAAGAAACATTACAGTAAAAGAAACATTACAGTAAAAGAAACCTTCTGATAAAGAAACCTGCACGTCATAGAAACCCTCACAGTAAAAAGAAACCTGCGTCACAGAAACCTTCACAGTAAAAGAAACCTTCACAGTAAAGAAACTAATACAGTAAAGAAACCTTCTGATAAAAGAACCTTCTGATAAAAGAAACCTTCACAGTAAAGAAACCTTCACAGTAAAAGAAACCTTCTGATAAAAGAAACCTTCACAGTAAAAAGAAACCTTCACAGTAAAGAAACCTTCACAGTAAAAACCTTCACAGTAAAAGAAACCCTCACAGTAAAAGAAACCTTCACAGTAAAAGAAACACCACGTCATAAGAAACCCTCACAGTAAAGAAACCTTCTGATAAAAGAAACCTGCATCCACAGAAACCCTCACAGTAAAGAAACCCTCACAGTAAAGAACCTGCACGTCACAGAAACCCTCACAGTAAAGAAACCCTCTGATAAAAGAAACTATTCACAGTAAAAGAAACCTTCACAGTAAAAGAAACAGCTACGATAAAGAAACCTTCACAGTAAAAGAAACCTGCGTCACAGAAACCTTCACAGTAAAAGAAACCTGCGTCACGAAACCTTCACAGTAAAAGAAACCACTAAGTAAAAGAAACCTTCTGATAAAAGAAACCTTCAGTAAAAGAAACCTTCACAGTAAAAGAAACCTTCACAGTAAAGAAAGAAACCTTCTGATAAAAGAAACCTCACAGTAAAAACCTTCACAGTAAAGGAAACCTTCACAGTAAAAGGAAACCTGCACGTCACAGAAACTATTCACAGTAAAAGAAACCTGCATCCATAAACCTTCACAGTAAAGAAACCTTCACAGTAAAAGAAACCTTCACAGTAAAAGAAACCTTCACAGTAAAAGAAACCTTCACAGTAAAAGAAACCTTCACAGTAAAAGAAACCTTCACAGTAAAAGGCAGTCTGACAAAATAAACATTCAAAATATTCTGAAATGTATGCAAAATTACACACATAAAACTTGGGCTATCAAACCAGTCACACCAAACGTCCTTCTCAGAGCTACACACACATATATCAGAACACAATACTCAACAGTCATTTTTAGGACTAGTCCCAGGCTACATGACCACCATAGAAAAAAGGAAAATAAGCTGATATAATTAAAAATACATTCGTCTTAGATTGAAAACGGCGTACCACGGCCGTATAGAAGATAATCACAACTTCACAAACAAAGTCAAACACAGCAACAAAACATATTGCAAATAAAAATAATAATTCCTCTCGTACCGTTAGACTTTAAATAGGGCCTGCAAGCAATTTCTCCATGCCGCTTATCACAGGCAGCTCTCTCAATCCTCCTCCATGGAACTGAGACCGATATTTCTTGCCTCTCTCAGCAAAGTTCGTTTCAGAGGGTGTGGTCAGCTGTGGCCGGACTAGTCCACAAAATGACTGTTGAGTATTGTGTTCTGATATATGTAGCTCTGGGAAGGACGTTTGGTGTGACTGGTTTGATAGCCTAAGTTTTATGTGTGTAATTTTGTGCATACATTTAGAACATATTTTGAATGTTTATTTTGTCAGATCAGTTTCTTTTACTGTGTTCTTTTACTGTGAAGGTTTCTTTTACTGTGAAGGTTTCTTTTACTGTGAAGGTTTCTTTGCATGAAGGTTTCTTTACTGTGAAGGTTTCTTTGCATGAAGGTTTATGTGACGTGCAGGTTTCTTTTACTGTGAAGGTTTCTGTGACGTGCAGTTTCTTTTGCTGTGAAGGTTTCTTTTACTGTGAAGGGTTTCTTTTACTGTGAGGGAGTTTCTTTTACTGGCAGTTTCTTTTACTGTGAAGGTTTCTTTCTGTGAAGGTTTCTTTTACGAAGGTTTCTTTACTGTGAAGGTTTCTTTTATATGAAGGTTTCTTTACTGTGAGTTTCTGTGACGTGCAGGTTGCTTTACTGTGAAGAGTTCTGTGACGTGCGGAGTTTCACTGCACCTTGAAGGTTTCTTTTACTGTGAAGGTTTCTTTTACTGTAAGAAGGTTTCTTTTACTGTAGTTCTTCTGTAGGGTTTCTTTTACTGCTGAGGTTTCTGTGACGTGCAGGTTTACTGTGGTTTCTTTTACTGTGAGGGTTTTCTGCTGACGTGCAGGTTTCTTCACACTATGAAGGTTTCTTTTACTGTGAGGGTTTCTGTAGACGTGCAGGTTCTTTGCTGTGAAGGTTTCTTTTACTGTGAGGGTTTCTTTTGCAGAGGTTTCTTTTGCATGAAGGTTTCTTTTACTGTGAGGTTTTCTTTACTGTGAAGGTTTCTTTTACTGTGAAGGTTTTTCTTTTACTGTGAAGGTTTCTTTACTGTGAGTTTCTTTTACTGTGAAAGTTTCTTTACTGTGAAGGTTTCTTTTACTGTGAAAGGGAGTTTCTTTACTGTGAAGGTTTCTTTTACTGCTGAAGGTTTTCTGTGACGACAGGTTTCTTTTACTGTGAGGGTTTCTGTGACGTGCAGGTTTCTTTTACTGTGAGGGTTTCTTTTACTGTGAAGGTTTCTTTTACTGAAGGTTTCTTTGCTGTGAAGGTTTCTTTTTACTGTGAGGTTTCTTTTACTGTGAAGGTTTCTTTTACTGTGAAGGTTTCTTTTACTGTGAAGGTTTCTTTTACTGTGAAGTTTCTTTTGCTGAGGTTTCTTTACTGTGAAGGTTTCTTTTACTGTGAAGGTTTCTTTTGCTGAAGGTTTCTGCTGGCGTGCAGGTTTAGGTGCTGAACCAGCGTTTTAGTGGGCGGTACCGACCCCCCCAGTGGGAACTGAAGCCTTCCAGGAAGGGAGGGGGGGCGATAGTGTGTTCAGAAGCATTTGGGGGGGAGTTGTTTTTCCGACAATTTTGCGATTGAATAATCATAAAAAGTTTGAATTCTGCATTTTAATTCATCTTATGCCCATCTTACACGATCCATTTTTACATCAATTTTTTTATTTCATGTATATAATCATTTGAAAATTGATCATGTATAGTATAAATATATACCAATTTTCTATGTCAAAGTGAAAATAGAGCATGTATATATATGCTGGGAGGGGCGTTGACAAATTATTATAATGGTGAGGGGGCGTTACAGTTTATGTCGTGCAAAGTGGGCAGTGGACCGAAAAAGTTTGAAATCTATGTGCTGAATCTCTCCCTCCAATTAGCCTCTGTACATTCTCCACATAGATCGATCAGGATATTTGATCCAGAGATTCATGTTCTCAGTGATCAGTAATGCATAATTCGGCAAAGTACCATTTGCAGGTGAAAATCGGTAAGTAGACTTTAAAAGCCGTTGCCCGATTAAAATTCATTAAAAGTTTTTTTTTAATTATTATAAATTCTAAAATTTTCCCTCAATCCTCAAAATGACATCAGGCACCAACTGGTGACACGAACTCGTGCACTGACTCAGATTTTCTCTTGTGTAAGAATAAGATAGGAGCACACATGGTTATTTATTGAAATGCAATGATGATGTTATGCTTAATAAATAAATAAATAAATAAATAAATGAATGAATCAATCAATTAAATCAAGCAATAAACGTACCAATCAATATATTTGCAATCAGTGACTCAATCCCCAATCAGCAACCAACCAACCTATCAATCAATCTATCAATCAGTCAATCGAATAAATCAATCAGTTTACTTGAAATCGATCGAAAATGTCATGTGTGTGATGAGTTGAAATGTCATGTGTGTGATGTATACAAGCGAGAGGCTTCATTTGGTGTTGTGTTTTATCTTTAATAATCTCTTTCTACAAGTTCCACTTTCAACTTATATTTATATATTCAAATTTGTACAGACAACACTTGTCAAGAAAATGAAACATCGAGTCGGATCACTAGCAGTCTCATCAGAAGCTAATATGATTTGCGAACAAATCAAAGTCTTTAATTAAAAATATATGTTCATGAAGGTGAGGGCGGTGGTGGGGGGACTCTTAGTCCGATCAGGTCAAGATAGAGAATCGTTCAGATCGATACAGCCAGCCTTCTTTACGGAGATAACACATTCTGATTGAGTCAAGATAGAGAATGTTCTAGACTGATGCACATTAAACTTACATTATAATAAAGATGATTCTTGTTTGATCAGCTAATCGTTAATCGTCAACTTAGAAATCTATTGATTAGTTGTCTTGCTGTATACATTTGCACTTAATTTATTTTACTGTGTCAAAGTCTTTGTAAGCTTCTTCGTTTGGACATTTCTTGGTTAGAGTTGCAACAGTGGTAGACAGACAGTTCTTGGTTAGAGGTTGCTTAGTGGTATATGACATTTCTTGGTTAGAGTTGCAACTTAGTGGTAGACAGACAGTTCTTGGTTAGAGGTTGCAACTTTGTGCTTTATAGTAGACATACAGTTCTTGGTTAGAGGTTGCAACAGTGATAGACATACAGTTCTTGGTTAGGAGGTTGCAACTTAGTGGTATATAGACATTTCTTGGTTAGAGGTTGCAACTTAGTGGTAGACAGACAGTTCTTGGTTAGAGGTTGCAACTTTGTGCTTACCCAATAGTAGACATACAGTTCTTGGTTAGAGGATTGTAACTTAGTGGTAGACAGACATTTCTTGGTTAGAGTTGCAACTTTGTGGTAGTTTGAAATCTCAGATGTCTGCTTGACTAGATGGGGTGACGTGTACAGTATCAGGAACTGGGCAGTGATCTACACTAGAAGAGAACAATGTCGTGTGTATCTTAGAAGCAAAGACATGCAGAAAGTAAACAAGTTGATTATATCTCGTCATTCAAACATGGGAATCTTCAGCTGATTTCATTACAGTGATAATTATATCAATCCTTATTTATTGAATTAAACATATCTGCATCGAGATGCAGTAATGCTGATTAGAACCGGCCGCTTTGGGTGTCGGCCCAGGGATTAGAACCTGGGCTCCCATGCAGAAGACTCGGGTTCAATTCTCAGTAAGGCAGAGTTGTGTTAATGTTTGGGGCATAATGACAAATCTTAACCTGAACAGTTTGGCAGCAGCTTCACTAGCCATGGGGCCATTAAATTTCACAGACACATGTCACTCTGTCCTACACAGTCTAAATAAAGATATGACAGTTTTTAAATAAATAATTTAAAATTTTTAAAATTAATTTAATCTTTTTTTTCTGCTGTTGTTTAGTGCATGTTGTTGATACCTGCCAGTACTCAACCTTGACTTAAAAAGTACCAAACCAGGAAGTACAAATACATCTGTTTTTTTCCGTTGACTTACATCAACAAACTGTTTCCAAGTCCCAATTTTTAAATTATCATCTGGAACAAGAAGGGGAGACAATGCTGACTATATTGATTGATTGAAGCCATCCTCATTGCACTTCATTGAGCCATGTGTGCTGCTCTCTTTCTTACACAAGAAGGATCTCAGCTGCAGTGCACGAACACCCATGCTTTTGGCGCAGGTATCAGATTTAATTTAGAGGTTGTGAATGTTTGTAGAAAATTTATTTGTAATTTTTTCTAATGAATTTTGCCCGGGCATGTGCTTGCCAGCCTGCTCTTCTCGATTTTGAACTGCCAAAAGTTCTTTTTCGTGCTCAAGTGAACCTACGTTTATCGTCAGAAGCCGATAAGACAAGGAACTCGATCTCACCTACAATGAGACCAGGGATCGCTTTAAAAATAACCCGATGGCTCCACGAGGGAGTGAATCAGCTACCTCTGGCACGAGAGTGAACATATCCTCTACGCTGCAGAGAGTATAATGATTCGCCACATGTCTCTCTCTCTCTCTCTCTCGCGATCCCTGATTATAAATGCTCTCTCTCTCTCTCTCTCTTGATCCCTGATTATAAATGTCTCTCTCTCTCTCTCTCTCTCTCTCGCGATCCCCTGATTATAAATGTCGATAGTTGTGGCCAAATCAAGTAATATGACTCTGACCAGCAAATCTATAACCTAAGTTCTGCAAAATAAATTAAAGTGATTAAAGAACATGCATGATTGATAACTAATTCATTAATGTAACATTCATTCTTCACGAGGAAACTCGTGACGCATTATTCTTCACTCGGAGTGTTTGTGCAGTAATGCGCGTGTGTGCATGTCACACGTCCGTTGGAATTGTCATCACAAGAACAGCCTAGACAGACAGCATTGAACAAAGGCTGCCATCATTACCTGGTCATCAAAATCAGAAAGTGTCATTATGTTTTCTGAAATGAAACTAATGACACATTCATATCAATACCAGCAATTTAATTAATTACTAATAAACATAAAGCTGTATTTGTTAGTTATAAAAGAACATGTTATATTTGTTTATACCAACTGCAATGTGGAGAGAAAGTTGAAATTTGGATGTACTTGATTTGTAATGTTAGTTTCCTTGCTATCCTAATCCTATTTTGCCTGACAGCTCAGGATAAGACATTCTAGAACAGGAATTTGTGTGCGCTTCATAAATAGTTTTTTCGTCACTCTATTATCTCTGAGGTCACCTTTTGCATTGGATGGCCTGCTACTTTGTATCCACTGTATCAGGTAGCATTTATGCTTTGAGGTGCACTGTCTGTTGTATCCACTGTATCGGAGTAACATTGCTCTTTGAGGTGCACTATCTGTTGTATCCACTGTATCGGAGTAAATTGCTCTTTGCGGTGCACTGTCTGTTGTAATCTGCTTATACGCTTTGAAGATTTCAACTATGAAGATAAAGGTATTCTCTACCTCGGTTGCACAGGTTGTGCGACAAGACGGGAAAACCATGAGAGAAAACCCAATAGATACATCAATCAACACAGAACAGGAGTTATTAGCCTAAACACTGAGATACATGATTGGGAATCGAACAATTATGAACATGTACGATGTGTGATGAAGATGATCCTCAAATGAACGATGAACAATGAGAACAATCTGCTTGCAGGGTGAACTATTATAACTGTTGTTGCTTGATGATTCAGTATTGATGTTCTACCCACTTTCCCCTGATATCTTCATCTCTAAACCAAAGTCTTTTCTTGATATAAGTAGACTGCTTCATCTCTAAACCAAGTCTTTTCTTGATACTCTGCGTAGACACTTCATCTCTAAACCAAGTCTTTTCTTGATACTCTGCGTAGACACTTCATCTCTAAACCCGTCTTTTCTTGATACTCTGCGTAGACACTTCATCTCTAAACCCGTCTTTTCTTGATACTCTGCATGGGTACTTCATCTCTAAACCCGTCTTTTCTTGATACTCTGCGTAGACACTTCATCATAAACCCGTCTTTTCTTGATACTCTGCATAGACACTTCATCTCTAAACCAAGTCTTTTCTTGATACTCTGCATGGAGCACTTCATCTCTAAACCAGTCTTTTCTTGATACTCTGCGTAGACACTTCATCTCTAAACCCGTCTTTTCTTGATACTACCATCAACGCTTCATCCTCCTAAACCCGTCTTTTCTTGATACTCTGCGTAGACACTTCATCTCTAAACCCGTCTTTTCTTGATACTCTGCGTAGACACTTCATCTCTAAACCCGTCTTTTCTTGATACTCTGCGTAGACACTTCATCTCTAAACCAAGTCTTTTCTTGATACTCTGCGTAGACACTTCATCTCTAAACCAAGTCTTTTCTTGATACTCTGCGTAGACACTTCATCTCTAAACCAAGTCTTTTCTTGATACTCTGCGTAGACATCATCCTCTAAACCAAGTCTTTTCTTGATACTCTGCGTAGACACTTCATCTCTAAATGTGCGTCTTTTCTTGATACTCTGCGTAGACACTTCATCTCTAAACCCGTCTTTTCTTGATACTCTGCGTAGACACTTCATCTCTAAACCCGTCTTTTCTTGATACTCTGCGTAGACACTTCATCTCTAAACCCGTCTTTTCTTGATACTCTGCGTAGACACTTCATCTCTAAACCCGTCTTTTCTTGATACTCTGCGTAGACACTTCATCTCTAAACCCGTCTTTTCTTGATACTCTGCGTAGACACTTCATCTCTAAACCCGTCTTTTCTTGATACTCTGCATGGAGCAACCATCTCTAAACCCGTCTTTTCTTGATACTCTGCGTAGACACTTCATCTCTAAACCCGTCTTTTCTTGATACTCTGCGTAGACACTTCATCTCTAAACCCGTCTTTTCTTGATACTCTGCGTAGACACTTCATCTCTAAACCCGTCTTTTCTTGATACTCTGTGAACTTACTTCATCTCTCTAAACCCGTCTTTTCTTGATACTCTGCGTAGACACTTCATCTCCGTCAGTGACTAGTTGTTGTTTCTGTAACCCGTCTTTCTTGATACTCTGCGTAGACACTTCATCTCCGTCGTAAGCTAGTTGGTGGCTGTAAGCCCGTATTGAGTATTTATTTATTATAACTATAGTGTATGGAGAGCAGGGGACGGAATGATTAAAAGCTGGGGCGTTTCCTGAAACGCGTTCTGTTTTCTACCCCGTTTACAGCCCACGAAGGTGCCCCGATGTAATTTGAGGATAGTAAAGATATTTTGTAGAGTTAATTTGCTCTTCTAATGAATTTTACCAGAGCAGCTGCTTTCCTTTCTCTTCTCTAATAAGACCTGCAAAGGGTTTCGTACTCAAATTGAACACGGGACCAACATTTATGTCCGTCACCAGAGATGACTGGTAGCTCGATCTCACCTACACTGAGATCAGGGATCTCTGACAAAATATCCCTATAGTGACATGTCTGCTGTAAGGAAGATAAATGGACTATCAACAAGCCTGCTGTTCCTATGGTGACATGCCTATAACAGGAAGATAATGGAACTATCAACAAGCATGCTGTCTCCCCTACCTTTGCTGAAAAAAACACGTTCCCTCTATCGCATTAGTTTTCTCTGCGTGCAATGGAGCCATAAGCAATACAGACATCAACAAGTTAATTTCTATGCCTCAGTCTAACCTAATATGAGACTATTGAGCTAGAGACAATCGCTTGAGAACAGGTT
>JADZMA010001823.1:0-14699 GCA_020796225.1 Arion vulgaris
GATCACTGTATAGAAGCAGAAAGTTCTGGAATTTTAGAAAAAAGACAGGGTTTTTCGAGAACCCGACCCAAAATAGGCATGGACGAAATTGACCTCATGGGAATATCGATACTGTCTTTCTAACATATGTTTAAAATACCCAAGCTGCGGGGAGGCCATTCCAAATGGAAACGCCAGAAAATATAAGCCATACCCGGAACAAAGATCTAGAAAAAAAAAAATGATGGATAGAAAAAAAAGCAAAGAAACAAGCTGAAAAAGAACCTAATCGAGTTAATAAAAACCCAAATATAATCGCTTGACTGCTAAAGTTCACCTCCCAATTAAAACAGCAAAGAAGATGAAGTGGCAAGACACGTGTCAGAAACTTGATCTAAATAAAGATGGTTACAAGGCATGGGATCTGATAAACAAACTGACAGGCACAAAAAAGATAATCCCAGACCCATCAAATGAAACCATCATAGATGCAAAAAAGAAAGCTGAAATATTCAACAAACACTTTGCTAACGTTAACAGAAGCCCAAAAAGAAAAAAGCCAAAAGCTTTTTTGGGAAAATTTTAAAAAAAAAAATGCACTAGTTGGGGGAAAATATGTGCATTTGAACAAATTTTTTGCCCTTTCGAGATGGAAACAGCAATGAAAAAATAAAAAACCCCGAACAGGCCCGGGAAAAAAATTAAAAAATGAAAAAGTTATCTATAAGGGCAAAAGATTGAAATTTATATTGCTATCCGCTATAAAAGAACCTTTGGGGAGAGGCAGAGATACCTTGCGGGGAACAGCCAATATCCCCTCCCCTCCTCAAGAAAGGGGAAAAAAGTAAACGACACACCCCCAAAATTACGGGGCCCCTATCATTGACCCCATGTTTGGGGAAAACTGGCGGAGAGAATGGTTAATAACCGACTTTATTGGTGGTTTTAAAAAACACAGTCCTTGATAAACCCAGGCAGGGTTTAGAAAGGGCTGCAGAACAGAAAAACCCAAATCTTCAGACTTGTGCAGAATACAATTGATGGATTCCAGAATGAAAAACACACAACCGCGGTTTTCATTGATTTACAACAAGCATATGACAGAGTCTGGAGGAAGGGCCTCTTGATGAAGATACTCAATATGGGGGGTCCATGGAAAAATTTACAATGGATACAAGCTTTTTCCAAAACAGGACCATTGGAACATCTTTTGTAACTTTTGTCCCAAGAGAACACTAGAAAAGGCCTCCCCCAGGGCTCTGCCCATACTCCACCCTTTTTTCCCCCATCTTCATCAATGGCCTCCCATCCCTTCTAAACACACAGAAAGCCCTTTTTTTCTGATGACCTTGAAATGGAAAAAGAGAAATACCCTGTTTTCCGGGGTAACTTTTTAGAACCCATTAAATTTCCCCAAAATAATTTCAACCTTATGGAAAACTTAAAAATCAAGAACAGAAAACTGTGTATACTACATTCTCCCCCAGCCCCCAAAAAAACTCAAAAAACCTTTCCCACTTACAATGAATGGAGCACTGCTGAAAAAAAAGGAAAAAACCCACTTTTAAACCCGGGGGGGCAAATTAGACAAACAACTGGGGATGACAGAAACATTAACAACATAAAAGAAAAAAACATCTAAAAAAACTCAAAATGGTTAAAAAACCTATCACCACTTGGGGGGGCAGACAAAACACCCTTAGACAACTATATCTTGGCTATGTAAGATCTACAATGGACAACTGCCTTTCTCTCCAAGCTATAGCAAGTGAGCACATCACAACATCCCTGGGAAAGGCAGAATCAGGGTCTCAGGTTTATATGTGGGGGGAAAGAGGGTTTCCCCCAACCTTTCTTTTGGGGAAAACGACGCCAAAATCGAACCACTAGATATTAGGGGAAGAAGGGGACTAATAGAAGCAGTCGAGCGATATAAAAAAATAAAAAAAACCCTCCCAACAGACAAACCTATTGACAGGTGGGAAACCAATCAAAGAATCCCGCAAAAAACATTGCTGGACTTGGGAAAAAAACTTGAAGCCCCCCTCCCCAAATGACAGAGAACCGATCCCCAAGATGCCCCCCCCACCATCATGGCTAAACATAAAAAAACCAGTAATTCAGAAATACCTCCTTGATAAAACTATAAACAAAGCAACACTTGCATCGATCTCAAAAACCTGTGCACTGGGGACAATGAAAAGGTTTTCCCAAATTCCTCTATCGATGCCTACACTGATGGTTCAGCTTTCAAAACCACTACTTACGCTGGCTGCGGCATATACCTGAAATATCCAGATGGAACTTCCTGTAGTTACTGTGCTCCTTCGTCTTGCGGGGGAATACCAGGGAAAAGAAACAGCAGACCGATTTTTAAAAGGTGCTGCAGGAGAGCAGCCGAAAATTTTCCAGTTACCTACCACCAAAAAAAAGATTAAATTTGAAGGGAAAACCACAAATACCAACACAAGACGATTACTATAATATGAGCAGATTGGAACAAGTTGTTTTTCTGCGCCCTTTGAACAGGACACAATCGGGGTCCCCCAGCCACATGTATACAAAATTCAAGATTGGCAATTCAGCCATGTGTACATGTGGACAGGCAAACCAGACTGAAGGGACATACTTCAAACTGCCCCAAATATGATACACCGAGGCAAACTCACTGGCCTAACGAAACAACACTCGACATAAAACTACACGGACCTTAGCTACAAAAGACAATTTAAGTTCATACAAGAGACAACTTTGGGGAAAATATAGACATATTTCAAGCAACGAAAGGAAGGAAGGAAGGACTGTGCTCCTTGTGGGGAATATATGTTTAAACCATGGGGGAGATTATAACCCTAAAAACCGCCGTAGAACTAGTCCCCCAGTTTTAACTTTTGGGGAGAATATTGTCCAAGACATGATAGTATTCCCGATAAATCCACACCAAGCTTTAGAAGAACAGCAGAATCTGTCAAGCAAAAATTATCATTGGCATCAGTCATCCACAATCCCCGATTTCCCCTTTGGGGTATTAATATCATTCTACAGTGGATCCCCGGGGAAAACAAATGTCCCAGGGAAAAGACATGGCAGATCATCTGGTCAAACAGGAATCATCAAAACCACAAATGAAAAAAGCTGTTAGCATACAAAGTATAAAACAGATTCTGAAAAAAAAAACCCCAGAGAAGATTGGCTGAACTGATGGGCTATGGGGACGACTGGTCGGGACATGTATGCAGAGATGAAAAACCCAAAACCCCCCCGGACAATATAAATCTGCTACAACGAAAAGATCAAAACACTATCTTTTAGTTAAAAACAGGACATTTGGACTGAATTACCACCTACACAGAATAAAAAACCCCCCACACCTACCCACTGTGAAAGGGCAGTCATTCATGTGAGACAGTACAGCAAACTTTCTTGAATATCCTGGACTGCATAAAGCTAGACAAGAACTCATTCCACCACACTCATAATACACTTTACACTAGTATTCCACAAATTAAAAACACTTTCAGATTTCTACAAATTGGCATTGGCTGCCCAAGAGTAAAAATCACAGCCCTGGTTGAAGAAGAAGATATTATTATGGAAGATATTGAGAATGATAAAAACAAATTATTATTTTTTGCATATAAATGACTTGTATTAGGAATGTGGAAAAAGCCCATTCTTTAACCAATTATTTAAAATTTAAAATTTCAACTAAATCTGCATTCCATAAACAATAAAATGTCCTTACCATCAATTAAATATTCTTTATTACTATCACAAGTTATAATTTGATTAACAGTACTCTAGGTTTCATTGTTTAAATCATTTTTTCTTTATGACAAGGGTTTTCAAAAAATTTTGCACATTTTCCTCTTTTTTAAAAAATATGGCCAACTTTAACACTAAAACCACATGCTTTCCCCTTTTAAAACATTGTTAAAAGAAGGGGATGAATGTATATAAAATACTTTCCTTTGCCTTAAGTTTTTTTTAAAATTCAGTAAAGGGGTTTTTGAAAAAAATTCGTTTTTGTCAACAGACATCCAAAAAACCCATATTCGGTTTTGCAACATCACAAACATTACTCTGAACCGGGGTATATTGACTCCCGCAGTCTCGTTGGGTTAATTTAACTTATTCCCCTTTTTTAGTTTGATATCAACATTCAGTTTGCCAAAAAATTGATAAACAATAGGTTGGATACACCAACTAACTGCTCTATGTAGGTCATCTATTTATCCAGGTCCCGGGGGAAAAGGCAATGGGGGTACCATATCCTGCGGAAGACACATAGGAGTGTCACTAGACAAATGGGAAAAAAGGGGACATTCTAAACATGATGGGGACAAGAGTTCTTGAGGAATGGAAGGATGCATATGTGACTCAGATTCAAATCCGGGCAGGTAATATTTAAAAAAACCCTTTTTAAAGAGATATCCAAAAATTTTGCTGGAGCTAAGGAGTTTTTGCTTTTTTGTTAAAACCCCTTTGGGAGATGGCTTGCCATTTTCTGCCAACAGGTATGGAGCCATATGGAGAAACTTTCAATGAAGCCAATCCGTTTCCTTTATAAGGATGTTGGATTATCCTGGGAAAATCATAAAAAAACACCAGGGGAAAATTGAAAAATATTGAGATCCTGTAATCCCTCAAAAAGCGGAGAGAAAATTTGTAAGAAAGAAAATCGTGAATGGATGCATGATTTATTAACTGTTCACAAACTAAAAGACCAAGAGAGTAATTTCCATTACAAAAATTTTCAAATTCAAGATTTCACTTTCTATACATCCATGTGAAAAGCAGGGGGGAACTTTATTGCATTGAGTAAGATATGGAAGTCAAGGGGGATCCCAAAAAAAACAAAACGCTGAGAATCTTTGATCAAATGGTCAGGCTGTTCAAGGTCGGGAAAAATGGAAAAAAAACAAAGAAACTATCGAAAAATACAGACCTTCGTAAATGGATGTTTACATAGAATAGAGGGACTGAGATGGTATGATAAGATTACACACTAGGAACTCAGAGAAAAAACTAAGACCAGATACCAGTGTCGAAAGAGCTCAGGAAGAGACGCTGGCGATGGATAGGACAAAATTTGAGAAGACCCACTGGAAACATTACAAGACAGGCACTTTTTGGAACCTGCAGGGGGAAAAAGAAGTAGGGTAAGGCCCCGGGGAAGAAGGGTGGGGACTGATATTAAAAGGATAGGAAAAATTGGAAGGTATGGCAAAAAGAGAGGAAGAGCTGGAAGAAGTTTTTTTAAAACCCGTTTCGCTGGGGGGTTTAAAAAGGGGAAGAATACATCCATGTCACATAATACATGATCACAGGCAGAGAAATTAAAGAAATATTTCTAAGAATAGTTGACTGAAGTATATCAACATTTTTACCCCTTAGCACCTCTACGTAATAATTTTGTCTATGATATTTTTCTAAACAATACTTGGAGTGGAAAAATTTGATGCGACTCCCTTTTCATACCAAAAATTCTAGACTTTGCAGGGGCCGCATTTACTTTAAATTTAAATCTTTTTATGGGGTTTTTTTGGGGTTTTTTTTTGACCCTCTATTACTAGCAGCCATTTATATTCCTTGCATTGAAAATATGCATCTTATATATGGTTGGAATGGAATTATGGATTATCAAAGGGATGTGGTTTTAATATCGATGGGATAGGATGTGATAACAGAACCCAATTTTGGTGATGCTAAAAAAAAAATTTTTCTACAAAATTTAAATAATTATACAATCACAAAGAAGGGAAAAAAACGAGGAACTCAGGGAGAGAACAAAGCAGATACCCAGTGGGAGAAGCTAGGGAAAAGACGCTGGCGATGGATAGGACATACATTGAGAAGACCATTGGGAAAAATCGCAAGACAGGCATTATTTTTTGGGAAACCCCCCAAAGGGAAAAAGGAGTAAAGGGGAAAGGGCCCAGGCAGTCCGGGGAAGAGAGCTGGGGGCGGATATAAAGGGATAGGCAAAACATGGAAAGAATTGGAAGGGGTGGCAAGAGAGAGGAAGAGATGGAAGAAGTTTGTTGAAGACCTTTTCCGATGGGAGTTGAAAGGGGGGATGATGATGATGATGAAAAAGGGAAAAAAGGTATAAAATATCCGGGAAAATATTGACGACTGATTGGCCCAAAATTTGGTGCTGCAGACGAGCAACCGGATGTGCCAGTTACCTACCACTAAAAGAAAAGGATGATTAAATCAATCAGAAAGCCACAAATACCAACAAAAGACAATTACTAAAATATGATCAGATTGGGAAAAAGTTGTCAATCACCATTGAAAGGTTTTAATCACAGCTACATTTATACAAATTCAAGATTGGGAATTCAGTCATGTGGACAGGTTTCCCCGACTGCAGAGCCCTACTCCCAAAACTGCCTTGGGGAAAATGATACACTGAGGCAAACTTACTGGCCCAACGAAACAACACTGACAGAAAACTCATGGACCCTGTGTGAGCTACAAAAAACAGTGAAGTTCCTTCAAGAGCAACATTATTTTTATTGACAATATTTCAAGCAAACGAAAGGAAGGAAGGACAAGAGCAAGTGAAAACATGTCTGCAGAGATTATCCCAAAATTTGGGGGCACAATCGGAAGGGCCTCTGGGAAATCACTAGTCCCTGAATGACTAGGGGAAACCCGTAAAAAGGTGGGGGAGGGTTTTCAAAAAAATTTAACCCGAAAGGGAAACCGGCTGCTTGACACCATGAATTCATGGGAAAAAACAAAAAAGAACAACAACAAAAAACATGCTTTAATCAACAAATTGAAAATCTTAAACTGTATGGCGGGGGGCACTGATAAAAATGGAAAGGAAAGGGCCCTTTATAAAAATCAGTCGAAGCGCCATATTAGGTGCCCCGACTACGCATGAATTCATGGGGGGCAAACACAAAAAAGGGATCTTAAACATTTTAACTTATATTTTTTTTTAATTATGAAATTATCATATGTTTTTCATTAATTAACATATTATATTCATCTAAATGCATTACTAATACACAAAAAAGGCCAGTTCATAGGGCCCTATAATTTCTTATTTATAAATGAGATATTCTTAATATGTCGTTTAAGGGTTCACTTCCAGACCACATGACACATTGATTTGCCATTACATTTTTTTGGGGTTTGAAATAAAAATTTCCAGGTAAATTGAGATCTTTTTGCATAGTATCAGGCATCAAAATAGCCACTGAGGGAGACCGGGGGTAGGGGCGTAGGGGAAACTATCCCAGTATATAAAGTGTTGTAGAAATTGGATGTGCTGGCCTACTTGTTTGTGCATAACTGGCACAGTGTGCATTTATTCTGCATTCGCTCCCGATCACATACAAATACAAATAGTGTTAACAAATGATTGATATGGAGCATTTTGAAAAAAAAGAAAAAAAACTACAAAATCAAAAGGGATTGTTCTGGTTTACCTCAAAAAAATATTTGATCTTTGTCATATTCTGAACAGTTCAGTAAATTGCATTATACAAAAAATTTTCTTTTTTTGACCAGTAGTGTGTGATACTTGGATAAAAAACGATGGCCATCCATGGGGAACTGGCAAACAAATTGTTCATCTTATAAAATGTAATGGGTGTTCATGTAGCAAAAAATTTTGTGACTAAGGCACTACTCTGATTTGAGTCACAAAAAATACTCCTTCTGCATTTTGATTGATTCTTTAGTATAATCCGGAAGGGGGGAGCTGGTTCGGTGCACGGGGAATAGACTGAATCCCTTTTCAAGGGTCAACAATTAACAAAAAATGACATTCCCTTTTCTCCTTTTTACGGTCGGGGTCAAGAGAGCGGACAGGCTGGTTATAGCTGATATTCTGAATGTCCTTATAGAGTGTGGACTTTCATCTAAACCAATCGACGTCCCGCTGGGTTTCAAGAGCTTGGATTGAAGATTGGGTAAAAAATAGAAATTAAAAAAGCGTATGGTAGGCTCATCAATCAACATCAAACTGGGAAAAGGGTTTGTTGCTGGATGCCGTTGGGGGTATTGGGAAAAAGGGGATCTGAGCACCAATAGACATGTGCAGAGTGCAAAATAGATATTGATAACTGGGGAAAAAAAGGACATAAAATTTGATTAGATCCTTGATCAACCCAAAGACAGGGAAACATGGCCCCACAATGTTTATGTGTATACTTTTATTTAAATACCAATTCTTATTTAAATCTTGTGTTCAGACTATTCCCAATTTAAGACCCGGAAGTCTCATATACTGGAGCCCAGTGGGGCTAACCCCAACAACGTGGGTAAAAGGGAATTGTAATAAAAAGTAATTTATGCCATGTGTAGTGATGCAGGATCATATCGTTGCTCCATCAGTTATACCACAACTGGTAAAATCATTAGATCTGCTGATAATTCAGTGAACTTGACAGCAACATGAGTATATATTTATTGTGCTATACCCTGTTTATATTGATCACTAACATCTTTTTAACATCTGATTACTAATATTCTTTATCTTTCCTGTTATGTTGTTTTTAGCATCTCAATTGTCACCTCAAGTCAAATAAGAAAATATTACATGACAACAGGCTATTGGTTTACACAACAAAATCTGCAGCACTTGGACAGGCACATTGGTGATTAGTCTCTTTCAGCACAGACAGTGCATGCTAGTGGTTCCTGTGGCTCACAATTATGCATGTATCTAGACTGTCTTCATTTCACATGTTTGTTCATACACACGGTCTTCAATAACACATCACATAGCGAGTCTTTTCTTGATCATTAGTTAATCACAGCCCATATGAAAAACTCTAGCAAGTTCTCTCCTTAACCCTGCACACATATTAACAATTGGTTCTAAGTTAAACAAAAAAGGTTGCGTTATATCATCGAGCCACAGCGCAACGACTCAAATGAAATTCCGGAGGAATAGAAGCAGTACATGCACAATATTCGTCCTTAGGCAGTTAGTGGAAAGGGACTATTGAATCTGACAAACACCTACACGTTGCGTTCATGGATCAGGAAAAAGCATTCGACCTCATAGACAGAAACAAGTTGTGGAATGTATTGTCAATCTATGTTGTTATTGTCCACCTGCTCTTTGCAAGAGCATATATATAAACATTCAGTGTACGATTCAAACATACACAGGACTATCAGAAAAAATCCATTTCGGGTCAGGAGTAAGCAAAGGATACATACTATCACCACTGCTCTTCATCACATATATTGATCAAATCTGTAAAACCGCTAACACCAGTGAAAGAAACAACCTTGGAGAACTCTTAAACGAATTTCTTTTTTGCAGACGATCAGGCAATCATATCAACAAAAGAAGAGCAGCTACAGCAACACATTAACAGACTCCAGTAAACATGCAATGAATACAATATGAGAATAAACATTGACAAAACCGAAGCAATGATATTCGCTAGAGTGGAAAGCACTACAAATATCTCCATCGACAGTCGCCCATTAAAACAAGCCAAAGACTTTATATATCTAGGGAGCATTTTTTCAGCAAATGGAAGAAGTAACGAAATCCAACTTAGATGCGACAAATCAAATAATAGGACAAATGTTACAATTTTAAATGAACATGTCACCATGAATACAAAAAAGCATTGTTCACCACAATCTTTCTCCCACATTATGCTACCAATGTCAAACCTGGACGCTGACAACAAATGATAGAAGAAAACTAGTCGCAACAGAGATGAAGTGTCTATGCAGAATGCTAGGGGTAACAAGAAGAGACCTGTTCAGAAAAAATGAAGACATCAGGAAAAAAGTGGATACAACATCAGTACTAAACTTCAAGAAACAACAAATTAAATGGTTTGGCCACATAAGCAGATTACCAACAGACAGTGCATCTCAAAGAGCAATGTTACTCGATATAGTGAATAGAAAACAAACAGCGGCCATGCAAAAGGTGGACCTCAGAGGCGACAAAAGACACTGTTTATGAAGCACACACAAAAGCCAGTTCTCTATATCTCTTCCTATCCTGATGCTGTGAGGGAAAACAGGATTGGAGAAAAGAAGAAAAGAAAGAATTACTACACATGCTTGCTGTTTCTTGACACTCAGTCATTCTTATAGTCACAAGAGTTTGTTTGTTTGTAAGTATATGTATTTCTTCTTCGTCATTTGCTTTACATCAACCACTTGTTAAGCCACTCTTTAGAGCCTGTATGGGATTTGCGCTTTAGAGCGTGAGCTTGCTGTCCCGGTTAACATCTGAGCCAGAGCACGATGCTAAATTAGACAAAATCAAGTGCTCTACTGGCTATATAATGACATCTGGGCATTTATAACAGAGGACAGTTTAAAAGTAGTTCAGCACAGGTAGCTGCAAAGTTGAGCGAAGTTCGAGTTTAATGCCCATTGTATTAGTTGGACTGACTTGAAGTAACTTTCAACTACAACATAAGATAGTTCAAGACTAATCATTGAAGACTTTACCAATTACCAGTCAAAGAGCATGGCTTTTTGGCACAACGTCCTTCTTGTCTTCTGCTTTTTCCTTACCACAGGTGAGATATCAGTTTCAAAAGGTGTAATATTTCGCTTTCCGTGTGCCTGTTATTTCCTGAATTCATCTGTTGATGACCCAATTGACTCGATTTACCTGGATATTAATGCGAATTCTTTAAAAATAATAATTTGTATATACTGCTTTTTTCCCCATATCAAATAATATCTGCTGTTTGTAAGATATATCAATGTGTTGTTTTAACTTCAATTGTTAATAATAAAACGTACCTGAGGCAAATGGAGTACAAACCAAAAACCCAACCAGGAAATGACCAAAATATGATTTTGTTAACAGCTAGAGTAGATGGTCATTTGGGGATATTTTCTTATGTCTGGTACAAAAAAACACGTCAAAAGGACGTTTGTGTACATGGTATGAACTATGAAAATTGATATACAAAAGTTATTCCCGCCTCAAACAGTAATTTTTATGTACAAATATAAAATACATTCATTATAACTTTTTCATTTTTACTTATGACTACCGACCTGACTGAAACTCAGTGACCGAAGCTACCATGATGATTTTAATCATGATTACATTTATGATATATACATTTATTTGACATAAAGAGGTTGCTCTAATGGATACCCACAGCGCCCTTTAGCCATTTGCACAAGTTTTCAGCCCCGGTGCATGCCAGTAAAAAATATCACACAGCCTTTTCCTCCCCCATCAAATCGATGAGACGGTGTGTAAAAATTGCTTCATATGAAATGTTGTCATTCAAAAGTGAAACTGATAGTTCTACGCAACTGTAACATATTCTACAGATCTGGAATATTCTATTATTATATCTTAAGTAGAGGTTATTTTGAATGAAATTTTTTCAGATGCCGCTACCATTTTTTTGTCACCTAACTTTCGCTTGGGTACTACCATAAACGTGACCCGCGGTAGCGTAATTAGTGGACTCGCTTCTCAAGACTGGTGGTCTGGGTTCAACTCCCACAGTGTGCGTGGAATTTTCACAGGTCGACCCAGCCCTCAACTGGGTACCAGAATCCTCTGGGAAAGAAAAGGGGACCAGCGTGATGCTGCCCACATCACCCATCGTGTGCCAACGATCAATGAAAAAATACAGGCCTAACACTGTATTGCCCTATATACCACGAGGTATGAAAGGATTCCTTTACTTTTTTTTACTACCCATAAACATTGTATTTGCGTACATCGGAATCAGTAATTTCTTTCATCATATATTTCCTTGCTATAAACATTTTTCTCTCTTCCAAGGGCAGTTTATATTAGACGAACGTCTCTAGCCTATAAACTTTCATTTTCCTGTGCTGTGAAGCAGGTTTGCTTTGACGTCCATAACAACTTTTTTTTCAATCTCCTCGTGAATATTTTTCATCATTTTTACTTGTGTCAATGATATCCAGCAATCCTAAATACCATTTTAATTTTCTTTTATAATTCAGATGTTGTTTATGCCTTTGTGTTGAGTATCAAATGTAATATTAAATATCCCACACTAGAATTAGCTGTCCAAAGTAAACCCAATCGTAGGCGATGGGACGGCATAAATGACTGGGCCATTTTATGCACTATTGAGATCTATTGGAAGTTTCATATTATTGTATTGGATTTCAGAATTAAAATAACAAGGGAATTATATCAGTATTGTGACAGTTTTCTTCCTTAATTATACGCAGTTTACGTTTAAAACCATTTAAATTGCACTGTTACTCCTAAGGTTTGTGACAAAATAGTCTTCTTGAATGACATCATCAATGATACAGATGTGGTTATTTAAACGATGGTTCTGTCATTCCAGCAATGTTGTGCGGGGGATTTTTCAGCACCAGGAGGAAAATTAATAAGAGGCCATGGGCCTACGACAACATAAGTAGTTTGACAATGGAAGTTGTCATGTTTCAAACTACTCGTTTTCATACTCAGTGACTCCATGAGTATGATTGTTTTTTCAATCAGGAATGGTGAGACGCAACTGGGTGGAGGTACTAGTACAGACAATGATCAGAGAAATCACCTTCATTTTTGCCCTCGCACGCGGGAGTTAGGGGTAATGAACGAGCTGATAGAATGGCTGGTTGGCTACAATATCAGAGGGAGCTGCCATGGATCGAAATGACATTCTTCACACATTGAGAGTCTTTCCAAACAGATGAGTTTCGGGGCTGTAATCCCATGTGACCAGTTTGGGAAAGAGATGGGTGTCAATATTGGTAGCCCAAAAGAACAACATACTAAATATGCAAGATTAGCCAAAAATTGAACTGGCGTGTTGGGTCGCTGGACGCTGTTGGATTTGCAGAGATCAGAGACCATGGACCATGAGGATATCCTCATGTAACTGATAACTGATAGAGTCTAGTAATAATTTCAGATGTATCTTTTTCAAGATCATCTACACTTCTTATTTAAACTCTCGTGATTTGCATTTGTTATTGGTTGAACTAGATGTGATAATTAATGATGAAAACCATCATACCTTCTACATGAACATACATTGAAAAGTAGATTTTATGTATAGAAAACCTTTGTGTGGACCTGTACTTTGGGTTAAAATTGATTAACCTTCAATCGCCACATACTGCGCCACTGCATATTTCTGCTGAACGACATTCCCGACACTGCACCCTTTGAGTTGTTTTCCGATAAGAAATCTTTCTAGTTTTACTTCTATTTTATTTCTACTACTTTTTAACCTTGTTATTATAATAGGCTACCCAGTTTTCTTAAAATTAGTATATAATCTAACATGTTAATTTATTGGTGAGCAATTTTTTTAAAAATTGTTTTTTTTTATTTACCTCCGTTGAATTAACCATGTAAAACTGAGAAAATAACTGCGACGAAAAGTTAATCAAAGGTACAGTAAACAATACTACAACAAAAAAAGATCTTTGTATAAATCCTATTTTCTTATAGTTCATAGTTCATAAGTACGGTTCCAACTTCACTGCAACGGTCACCCCATAATTTGCTCCGTCTAAGCAATGAAAATCACACAAATGCTAACAACTGTGAAATGTTTCCTGGGGAACTAATTCCCGAATTAAACAGGCGCACTGCCACAAAAAGCAACCTGCACCGTATAAAATGCATATGGCCCGCTAATGTAGGGAACACAAACTGTTCATCACTTGAATTGCAATTCCTGTCGAAAACATTAATCAACAAAATCCAGCTTTCTGCACTCGCAATAACTGCATACAGCAGATTGAGCTTGTTTCAATAACCCTGTCTCCATTTTCTGAATAGACAACAAGCGCACGGTGGGGAAGAAAAGCATTCCATGTAATATTCATAGCTCAAAGCGTTGTTTTAAGCACTAACTCAGTAGCTGCAAACGAAACCAGAAAATACCCGACAAACATGTCAAATGCGCTAGCAAAGTCGTGTTCAGAATCAAACAATTCTGACTCTGAATGGCCCTCCCGCATTCCGCCATTGTTGGCCAGATTTTTCTACAGATTACTATTCTAATCTTCTTTTCCCATTTATATATATTTGAAGTAAATGGAAATGAATAATCAGTTTGTTTTCATTATTGTCAAAAACTATCTAGATCACTCATTTTAAACATGGATTTATACTAGACCCACAATTTCATTGAATAATTTCCTTTCGATTCCCCCATGCATTTGGCCGTAGTCTTGAATGATGATCAATCTTCCAACACTTTCTAATAAATTATTCACAAAACCTATATCTCCTAATAGTTTTTTTATAAAGCAATTATAAATATATTTAACGGTATTGCAAGATTGAAGTCACTTGCATGGGGAAATCAGAATAAATATTATTTATTGAAATTGTGGGTCTAGTACTCATATGTTCCATACAACCAAAACAATTTAGAAAATAATGAAAGCATACTGGTAAATGACTTTTTTTAAAAAATGTTTCCTACTAGCAAGTGGTGCAATGATTTATATATATAACTAGCTGTACCTCTGCACGTTGCACGCCTCCAAAAGAAATTGAATTTAAAGGAAACCCCGTAAAACAATATTTAATAATTATTTTGGATCATTGTCCTTTGTTCATTTTCTGGAAAAAAACTTACAATTTAATTTCATTTTAATTCTGTTTATTGAAGTGCTCTTTGATATACAATATTCTTTGTTTTTCCGTCTGGCGTATACAAATAAATCGAAGGTTTTTCTGACGCGTGAACAGGTCACATATAGCTGTCCATGTGAAAAGCTTGATTTTT
>JADZMA010001824.1:0-14699 GCA_020796225.1 Arion vulgaris
GATCTTTTCTGGTTTCCTTTTAAAAAAATTTCCCTGCACAACATATTTCCCAAGTCCAAAAGGGCCCCCCAAACCAAGGTCAGGGTCAATGACCCAAAGGGGAACGATATTTAGTGTGATTGCGAAACAGTGACATCTCCCATCTCCCCAGATGCTTTTGGTCCTGGATAAATTTTAAGTGGGAAGAAAATCAGATTGCCTGAAAAATTTAAAAATAAAGTGTTACTTATCGATCATCATGCCCATTGCATTTCATTATCTCTCCCTGACTCCCAAAAAACCCCCTTTCTCAATGTCAGATGGGTTTTGATTTGTTACCGTTTTACTTCCCTTTTTGGTGGTTTCCCCATTTGGGGGGGTTGCCCTTTCTCCCCGTTTCCCTTTCCCCGAATGTTAACCTTCTCTCCCGCAATGATTAGTGCCTTTTCCCAATTATTATGGGCCTTCTCCCCAAAAAATTAAGCGCCTTCTCTCCCCATGATTAATCGCCTTCTCCCCCCACCCGTTGTCGCCTCCCCCCCCATGATTTCGCCTCCCCCCGGGTTGTCGCCTCTCCCCCTGATTTCGCCTCTCCCCACCCCAGTTGTCGTTTTCCCCCCCATGTTATCGCCTTCTCTCCCCCCCCTTTTCCCCTCCAATTATGCCTTCTCCCCCAGGTTGTCCCCCTTTTCTCCCCACCGCAGTTTCGTTCTCTCCCCACCATGATTATACGCTTCTCCCCCCATATTTAAAACTTCTCTCCCCCCATTTACGTCTTCTCTCCCCCCTGATTTCCCTCTTCTCTCCCACCGATTATCGTCTTCTCTCTCACCATGATTAATCCTTCTCTCCCCCCCGGTTTGCCCTTCCCCACTTAAGATTGGGGGTTTTCTCTCCCAACTAATTATTAACAATAAATTATCCCCTTTTATCCATTCATACCACATATCTTGATAGTCCATTCAATTAGCATTCCAACCATATATAACTGCTTTTAATGCAAAAATATATTAAAATTTGATAATAAACGGACATTAAAAAAAACCCAAAACCCAAAATTAAAAAAGTTGTGCCATTCACGAGTAAAATAGGGGGAAAATGAAGGGGAAGTCTGTGGGTGCGCTTGGGCGGACTTTCCTTATGATAAAAAAGCAAAAAAAAATATTTAAAACAAAAAATGTCAGGTTACGAAATTGTCCCCATATAGGAAAACCTTTTTTGTAATTTCTTTCACTTTTTTTTCAAAATCAGATTTATTTCAACAGAGGCGTGGTAAAATTCAGCCAACCATACAATATTGACATCGTTGACAGAAAAAGTAAAGTGAGGCGTGAGGATGTCAAAGAAATTTTGATGAAGGCAAAACTTTTTGGATCCCCTTGGGGTGCTCATCAACCCAGGGGTAACATTCATGTTCTGTACAAACCCCACATATCACAAAGAGTGGTTCTTTGTTTAAAGAAAAAATGCAAAAAAAAAATTGCCTTTTTTTGCTCCCCGAAGTAAAATTTTACTTAAAATTATATCAATAAAATTTTCGAAAACCCATCAACTTGGATCTCTGGTTGCGTCGTTGTTTACTGTGGACCCCTTTGGGGTGTCAGCTTGGTATGTCAGGTTTCCTCAAAGCTTAATTTTAGGAAACGGGGGTTGCCATGTTGCTTCCAGCTCACACAGGAAAGGGCAAATTTTAGGACATGCTCCCGTGTCTGTTCCCCCGTTGCACTGAAACTTTGCTAATCCCCAGTCTATAAGTCTTTTGGTTTTTCAGTGTCAGTCGTGGGAAAATTTTGGTCTGTTCTGCTTAGACCCATCTGTCAAATATTGCCCCGAATATTCTCCCGGTTATAAAGGTTGGGGTTTAAAAACCCCCCCAAACTATAAATAATCAGTTACTGCATGTTAAAAATTTCAGCATTATTTTCATTGGGAATGGGGAAATTTAAACTAATATAAATTTAGTATATGGGGTGGACAATATATTTTGACTCCCTGGGGGATTCCCCTGTGCTATGTCCTCCCTCCAAATTTTAAAAGTCATTTCACCGTTATCATTTTTTTTTTTGTTTTTTTTTTCTTTGTCGCTATCAACTCGGAGTTTCATTTTGCGATTTTCATAAAAACCCTTTTCAATTTTTTCAATGGGAGCAGCGTGTAAATTTTAAATTTCCCTGGCACCATGTCTCCCAAAGTACTGTAATTAGTATTCCCCCGCCATAAAGGAATTTTCTACTAAAACCCGGGGGCTGAACAAATCCCCGGGCGGGGGTTGAACCCGAGCTTAGGGTTAAGCTAGCAGGCGAGCTACTTCAACTCTCCAGTCCCCGTTATCAGTTATAGAGGGACTATCAACCCAAACACTCTGGGCTGTCCATGGGGTTCCATTTCCACCCGAAATCAGCAACCGATTCGATGTTATTAATCAATCTCTTTCAATTTATGTTCTTTTCGGGCTGCCTTTTACACCCATCTCTCAAATCTTGCAAGTGGGTTACAGCCCCCGAAACGCTTCTGTCCCGGAAAGACAATGCGAAGAATTTATTTGATCCCCGCACCCCTCGATATTTTAACCAACCCGCCAACCTTCGCTCATTCTTTCGTAGAAGTTAATAAATATCCCTTTTCTTCCCACAAAGAGCACATTCCGTCCAAACAACTTCTAATTCACTTGACCGTTCGTTCAAAAGGGATCACCCATATCAAGAATAGACAGCATTGTTGACAATCTCCTTTCGTTTTTGTGTCAGATCAGGCAGATATGTGATGAAAAAGTCCGTGAGATAAAATGTCTTGCAAAAACTGGGGGTAACAAAAAGGCGGTTGAAACTGCTCGAAAATCAAATTAAATGGTTTGGCTACATAAGCAGTTACCAACAGACAGTGCGCCTCAAAAAAGGGAATTTTCATTGGGATACAATGCAAAAAACCAGCCAAAAATATGGCCTCAGAGATAAGACATTTAGAAGCCCCAAAGCCTGTGAAAACTCTTCTTATCCAAAAAGGTTGGGAAAATAAAGTCAGAAAAAAAAAACAAATTCTCTCTTGCGTTCCCCAAATCAAATTGATAAGTTTCTGTGCATAAACTTCTTTATGTCTTTCTTCCTAAAAAAATCCTTTTTACCAAAAGGTTTTTTACACCTACAAAAAACTCCTTTTCTTTCTGCCAACCTGTTACATCCTTCTAGTTTAGGACTTGGTTTTTCAAAAACATTTTGCCCGCATTGATGAAAAAAACCTATTTACATGGTTGATATGGATGGTTCAATGTAAAAACATCTTTGGGATCATTGTAAAATGTAAAAAACAATATTCTTTATATTTTATTTTATTTCATATTACATTTGGAAGACTTTTCAGGGGACAGCGGGGAAAAAAAAAACCCCCCATCATCAGAGGCCAAAGGGGCATCCTGTTTTCAGCTCAGTTTCACCCCGAACTGTGGGGTTGCTACCCCCAGAAAAAGGTTTATAACCCAAAAAATGATTAACCAAAAACAAACGGCAAAACCATATTCTGGATGATTCGAGATGCGTTCTGTGGTGGGCGGGGAAAACAATAAGCCTTTTTATGTTTTGGACAGTGTGCTCCCTTATTGTTAATCATGAAACATGGACAGGTATAAAACAAAAATCTAACCCCCTTTCCCCAAGTTGACCTCCAAAACCCCGGATGGCAGGACTTCTAATCTAAGTCCCCCTGAGAACCAAAACAAATACCCCTTGCCGAAAGACCCCGTGGTTGCCCCATTTCATGGGGCCCAAAAAATCATCTTAAAATAGATGATGTATGGCAGGGTAGATGGGGCAAATGATTGGTCGGGGGACGAAAAAATGCTTTAAAGACATTTAAATTTTCTTAAAAAACTTTTATACAAACAAATGCTTGAAATCTTTTGTCAAAAACCCCTTCGGGGCGCCAAAAAAATAACCCTAAAAATTGCTGGTGGGAAAAAAGGAAAAAAAGTTAAAAAAAATGTCAACCCCGGGAAAAGAATTCCTGTATGACATTTCATTCCTCAAATGGACTCTACAGTCATACACACATGGGGGCTTTTGTCCACCACTTGTGATGGGCGCTTTTCAAAGCCCTTCCGTCCCCCGAGGGGCAAAAGGGTTTTTCCCTTCAGCCCTCTGGTCATGTGTAACCAACCCTAACCCCCTGTATTTCCCCATTTTCCTGGGCTCTTGAGCAAAAAAGCCCTATCAGTTTATTAAAAAAAAAACCCAAAATTTAGCACAACTAAGTGCTCTAAAATAATTGATATACCCCCCCATCTTCAATATTTTGCTTATATTTTTTAGACAAATTATATTAAATTTATTTGGTCATTATGTATACCATAAACCCCTAAACTCCCAGGTATGGTTCTCCCGATTTAAAAATATCCATGAAAAAATTTGATTCAAACAATTTTCTATCTATATGATCATCTAATCACTTTAGATATCCCAGAATAATACTTTAAATCTTAATTCATCTACTGAATTTTAAAAATTTCTTTATCCTTTTTGATTGCAATTTTTGGTCTTTTTAATCCCCAAACTTTAAATTCATTTGAATTATAAAACTTTTTTATCTTGCTAAATTTTCATGTGGGTTGTTTTTGAATAAACTTTTAAAATTTATCTTGGTGAAAATAATGGGGCTTCTCGACCAAACTTTGGGCGTCGGGATTTTATACAACGGACTGGAACGGGGGGGCAGTAAAGTGGTTATCCTTCCCATCAGCATTCTCCATTGAAATCTGCTGGGTGCGGTTTGTAGATCTCCGGGTGCTCTATGATGTGTTTAGTCCCAATAACAGCTTTGTTAAAAACGATGGGTCCTCTATGTAAAGTCCAAAGTCTTTGATTTCAGGATTCCATCAGAACAAGGTGACTTGCAGTTCAATCCTGTTTTTTTTGGGAAATCTACTCCACACAGTGTTTTCTACCAACACATTAAACCCCCAAGTTCCTCATTTTAAACAAGAATCAACCACCCCCCTGAATCCCTTGTTCAACCTTTCCCCTAATGGAATTCAGGTTTTTACGCATCTTCTTTCCTCTTGCCCCCCAAAAGTCATTCTCTCTTTTGCCCCCCCATGTCTTGACAAAATAAAAGGTAACTCTGCAGTCCAAAACTCAAAGACACCGTCTACTACCCCCTCCGGGGGTTTTGTGGCAAGTCCTTCCCGTGTTAAAATCCTTCTTTCATCTTTTTTTCTAACCCCGGTTTTCCAAACTCGGTTCGTGAGTAAATACTCTTAGGCAGAGGGTGTCATTTTGGAGGGGGAAAAAACCAATAGGGTAAATCTGGCCCCCAAAGTCCTTTTTTTAAACAACCTCCCTTTCCCGGGCCCTTAATTAATTTTTATTGGACCACCAGGGAAAAAGCGATTTACAAGTCATTTTTTTTTAAAATTTTGGCCATTTGTCGCTCCTGGTAAGGCTCCAACCCCAAAGCCTTTGGCGTGTGGCTTTTGATCAACAAAGTTAAGTCCTGAGAATCAGTAAAAATAGTTCTTGTGACAATCTTCTAAACCGCCCCAAAATTAATCCTACATTCCTGGTCACAGAATAGATAAGACTAAAGGGGTACCACAAATTTTAAATAAACAAGTTGTCTTTGGGCTATCAATCAATAATTTAACAGTTTTTTTTATTTTCCCCAAATCTGGAAGGTTGGCCTCTTCAAAAGATTGAATGTTTGCGGAATTAAAAGTTTGCACCACTTTGCCTCTCTTTGTCTCGACAGCAACTGCAACTTTCTGTAATTTTAAAGATTTTTAGTCAAGTTCTTTACTTATATAGTTTCTTTTTTTTAAATGATTTTTTCTTCTTGTCCCTTTTGACAAAAAAAACACCCAAAAATTTCCATTTTCTTTTTTTTGCCCCCAATTGTTTCAATTCTAAACAATCTTTAAACCCCCTTTCCCTTTTTTGTTGGGGCCCAATTTCCCCTCCGTCCTCAAAAATTCCGTCAATCACCCTCTCTAAACATACATGAACCCACTTCCATCTTTCTTAAAATTGGTCCCCAAATGATGCAGTTTATTCTTTTAAAGGCTCTTCATTTGAAAACCCCTTGGCCCAAAATTTCAGGATTTTCTTAAATGTATGTGATATCTGCTGTATTGGTGAGACAGTGGGGGAAATAATGTTAGATTTATAACAGAGGTGGGATCACATTATTTTTTTCTGTTTATGCTTTTACTTTATGAAAATATTAAAAACCCAACCATCACCAACATTTTAGAAAAATAAAATGGTTCGTCCCCTAATAAGAATGACATAAATCATTTTGAGCCTTTAAAAACCTAAAACCCGGGCCCACAATCTGTAAAGCAAGCCCAATGGATAGATAGATACCCTGTGACATAAAAGCCCAAACTCTAACCCTCAAGGACAAAAACCCAAACCCCCTGTGTTTCCCGAAATGTGGATGAGACTGTCAGACTTCAGTATTCTTACCCGGGAATTTAAATATTCACCATCTTAAAAAAAAAATACCCTCCCTGAGATATTTGGTAAATATGGTGTTGATGGATTTTTTTTTGAAAGGGACTTGGTGATGGGGAGCCCATAATTTACTAACCACTGGTTTCAAAACGGGGTTTAACCCCCCCATTCATTTGATTCTGGGATCTGAGAAAAAATTTTGAGGTCTGAATAGTCATATCGGGAACAGGCCCTTAACTTTTCCCCCCTTTTTATTTTCTAAATTTTAAAACAGTTAATTCAAAAAAAAAAAAAAAATTTTTCACCCCAACTACTCTCAAATATATAATTTATTACTAAATGAAAACTGGGCAAATTAGAATAACAAGGTTGAAAAGTAGTATAAGTAAACCGTAAAAAAAAACTAGAAAGACTTCTTATGGGGGAACAACTCTTGGCGCGTTCCAAAGCGTAAACGGATTTCCCCCGTGGGCGGTTGCGGCAAAGCGTGGAAAGATTTAAAAGGCCCTTATGTCTTGTTTTATCCACTGATTTCTGAACCCCTTAAAGCTGCTCAAAGCTGCATTGTCATTCCTTTGGTTCTTTTTCCTTTAGTATTCAGCTATCATTTCCTTTTTAGTTCTTTTCCCTTTTTGAGTATTCAGCTCGTGGAGAGGTTCTGTAAAACTTACCCCTCCATATAAACAATCCCAAAAGCCCCCCTGGAGGAACCTCCAGCATTATAAAATGTAAAAAGAACACACTGCCTCTCACTGGAAGTAGTACTCAAACTGGTCTGAAAATGGTTAAAACCCTTAAAAAACTCACGTTTTGATAATGTCTGGAACAAAATTCAGATAAAAATTGCCTCATAGCAATCTCTGGAGGCTAAAAGGCCCAATATTTTTTTTGAGAAAATGCAATGTGGCCCCTTTAAATCTATTTTCCTTTTTTTTTTGGTTTTTTGTTTGAACTCTTTGAACCCTATTTTCTTTCTTTCTTTCCCTCTCATCCTTATCCTCCAGCGTCAGGTCAGGAAAGCAAAAGCGGGCCTGTATCCGTAGATAGTCTCTTTTGCCTCGATTAAATCTTTTTTTGGGCCTTTGTTTTTGTCCCATTTTCGCAGCATTTTTTGGGGCACTGTCTGGAATCTTTGGGGGCAAAACCTTTTAATTTTTTTTTCTTGATGAAGTCTAGTATGATTTTATCCCACCCCTGATGTCTTCTTTTCTCAACCTCTCTTCTTTTTACACCCAGCATTCTCAACATTTATCTCTTTGTGACTTTTTTCTTCTTGTTTTTTTCAGCGCCCGGGTTTGGCACTGGTAAATAGTGTGGGAGAAAATTGTTTGTTCTCTTTTTTTTCAGGCGCTGTTTGCATCTTAAAGGGGGCCATTCCCCTATCATTTGATTTGCTTTTTGCATCTGTATTTAATTTCATTATTATTCTTTTTTCTAAAAAAAATTCCCCCAGGTATGTAAATCTTTACTTGATTTATAGGTGATTTCATAGAATTTGTAGTTTTCCTCTCTGGCGAATTCATTTCTTTTTGATTTAATTCTCTGTTGTTGTTCATCTTTTTTGGGTCTGTTGTGTTTTTTGTCTGTTCTTCTGTTGTTGATGAGTGCCTGATGTCTGCAAAAATTCTTTTAAATTCTAAAAGGTTGTTTCCCGCTGGTGTTGCTTTTTACAAATGTGGTCAATTTGATGAATAAGCGGGGATTGGCCCTTGTCTTCTCCTGCCCCTCGTGAAACTTTTTATAACCCTGTATTTGTTCTAATTACATTGGCTGTCGTAAAAATTTCTTTCAAGGTTGATTAGGTGTTCATTAACCCCCAAGGTTTTTTTTTCCCAAACATGCCTTCTATTTAAAAATTTTCCTATCTAAAATAAAGTGTCTTTTTCAGTTGATAGCCCTTTCTACAAACTGTCGGGGGCGAATTTGCATCTGTACAGTTTTTTCTTCCTGAACCCCATTTGGGGTCATTGCGGGGTATGATGTCCCCGGACCTTTTCTCAAGTATTTTGCAAATATTTTCCCAGTGTGGCTCAGTCCTATGCCTCTTCTTTGCAGTCCTCTTGCCCTTTCTTCTTCCAGGGGGGAAAAATTTTTGGGCTTTTCCCCCCAATCCTTGTTTCTTGGGGATCGACGGTTGAATGTCTTGACCACTTTCCCTACCTCTTTAGTTGTTGATTGGGGTGGGGGGTATTGTTGGGCCAAAAATTTTTAAATTGGGGGGGCCTATTTAAGCTTTTTCTGATCTCTGATGTTTATGGTTCTTTTTAAAGTTACATTTACTGTGTGTTCTTGAGTGTTGGTTGGCCCTCTTGTAGGTTGAAACACAAAAAATATTATCCCATCTGTTCTTATCTTTTTGGATTTGACCTTTTTCATGTTAATAATTTCAGTTAGGTCTTTTCTTGTTTTTCCCCGCATAGCTTTAATTTTCTTGAAAAAAATGTCTTTTAAATTTTTTTGATCTAAATTTTAATTTTCCCATAATCTTGCCAGTATTTTGATTTCTTTATTATCCTACTTTTTTCAAAATTTTATATCAGTGAGTCGTTTTGATTTTGTTTTTCCCATAATTTATCTGTTTTTCTTTTTACCGCTAGTTTTGTCATTCCCCAAAGTTGTGTTTTTGGTGGTTAGACTATTTTCTAATCTAAAAAATAAAACGTGTTCTCACACAGTAACGGGTAATATAAAAAATTTAAACGCTAACCCGTTTTCTATCCTAATTGAAATTTTATACTAATATGTACTAATACTAATATACTAACGGGTTTTTATGTTTTTCCCCCTTCTTAATATGGTATCCCCTGACTGGTACTTGAAATTTATTACTATATTCATTATCAATGTCTTGCCCATAATGTGTTGGAGCATTAGAAATTCAGACAAAAAAACACTCATATCATTTATCTCTAAAAAAAGCAATGAATGAAAACAACCTGTGTAGAATTCACTTTTTTTGCTTTTTTTTAACTCTTTTTTAACTTTTGAATCACACTTTTACCTTTTTTTTTGAACTCTTGAACTTTTTCTTTCTAAGTCTGAAATGAAATAAAAATGTGTTCCCCACACCAAAAATAGTAACTATATTAATTTAACGTTAAACCGTTTGTTTTTTCTTTCAATGGGATAACGGTTTTGACTGATCCCACCTTCCCCTCCTCCCCGCCTGGGCCATAACCGAATTTATCCCCTATGAAATAATCTCGTGTACTACTTTATTTTTGCAGGAAGAGAAAGTAAATTGTTTTATTAAAAAAATTGCAAATCTGCAGATTGGAACTTGTTACTTCGTGTTTTATATTTTTTTTTTAAATTTGCTCTCTTCCTCAAATTTTTTCTTGGTGACATCAAACTAAACAAAATTTTTCCCTTTCATTCCCCAGTGCCTTCCCCAACAAAAACGCTCGTGAAATGTGAACTTGCGGAAACCCCGTCAACCCTTTTTTTTACTGTACAATAAAAAATTTTTAAACATTTGAAACGAAACAAAAATAAAAAAAACAAAAATTTTGTTATTTTCTATAAATTATATTTTATAAACAATACTTTATCAGTTCTGATTTGTTTTTAAATAAATAAATTTTTAAAAGGGCTAACAAGTTATTATTGCAATTAACTCATTCGATATTCTCTTTAATTAAAACTTTCTTTTACCCCAAAACTGGTATTAACAAGACCCCGTGAATCTCTGCTGGTTTTACTTTGGCGATAATAACTGCGAATGCCACACGGCAGTGTCAACTCTCGGGAAACCGAAAAAAAGGGCCCCCATTGTTATGGGGGCCTCTCCCAAGTTGTCGAAAATCCATTGTCTTGATTTGCATTTTGCCATGTTTAATTTTCATTTTTTGATGTTCTCCCTTTGTCTCGTCTTCCCCTTGCTCTCGTCCCCCAATATTCCCCCCAATTTTGAAATTAAGGGCTTATTTTCCAGGGTCTGGGGTTCTTTTTTTTTCTTTGCTTCGTTCTTTAAAATTTTTAAACCTCTTTGTGATATGTTTGATCTTTTCCAGAACTGTATACGTTGCCTTGGTTTGTAGGCCCCCAAAGCATATATTTCTCGTTTTGGGGGCCTTTAAAAATTTTAAAAAGTATGGGTTCTGGCCTGCCTGCATCCAGCAGGTTGGGGTGCTGTTTTCTTGGGGGGACAAAAATAAAATTCCTGCTAACCCTTATAACACCAAAGTCAACCCTCCCGGGGTTAACCGGAAACTAAAGTAGGTCAAAAAGGTAACAGGGCATTCCCTATGGGGAAAGGCTCCCCTATATCAGTTTTTAAATTGTCCTTGAAGAAACCCCGACAAAAAACTCGTGGGGGGTCTGGCCCCCAACTTGGATAAGTGGTTTCCTGTTATCGAAAACAGACTCCCCGCTTGGGCAAATAGTCCCCCTTTCCTTTGGGGCATCGGAAAAAAAACTTGATAAAAAACAGAAAAAACCCGGGGGAACCTCAAGGCGGGAAAAGGGATCATGTGTTCCCTCAACTTCAACCAAATTTAAAACCAAACATCCCTTGCCCCTCTGGATTGTGTCCCGAGTTCAGGGGGTAGTTCGCTCGGAACTCTGCTACTACCCCAAAATTTCCCGACGGTTTCAAGGGGATTTTCCAGGGGTTTTAAAAAGTACTGGGATCGGATGACGTAACCCTTTACAAATCCTTAAGAAATGTTCTGCATATTCTTCCTTTATATAACTATGATACCATCCCCTGCATAATCAAATCATTCTTTTAAATTTATTCCAAAATTCATGCTGGGATTCCACAGGCTAATCATATGTATACTTCATCTTTTTTAAAATCTCATCTCAAAATAAAATCCTGAATAGGTTCCCTCCCCCCCAGTCCTTCAAAATTTCTCCCATATTCCAGTGTCCCCTCTCTGTATACGTTTTCAAGTCATCATTACATCGAATTAATATTCTCCTGGTCTTCTCTTTTTGGGGATGCATCCTCCATAATGGTCTCCTCAACCCTTCTGTCTTTTTTGTAAAAAATCAACTTTTTTCATTCTCTTGTGTAGCATCAGATTTTTTTTGATTTTTTTCTTTCTGAATAGATCTATTTTTTTTTTCTGCCCTGATATAGGAGGACTTTCTGTTACTTTTTCAAAAAACATATATTTTTCCATATTAAATGTCCTTCCATTCTAAAACTAATACTCAATTCTTCTCAGTTATTTTTCTCAGGTTGGACAACCTTTAAAATATTACGAGTTGCGCTGGATAAAACAGCAAAAATACGTGGTTATGCTATGACATAATGTGGTAGGAATAATGAACAAAAAAAATAAACATTCAAACCTTAATGGAGGGTACGGTGCAAGAAAAAGGACAATCGCGTTAGAGCTACTGATCAAGACCCCCACGCTACCCCTTGCGGTGGCGAAAAGATTCCCGTACTTATCAAAACCAAAAACAGGGCTCCAGGACATCAAAAAAAACTTTAACGGGGTTAGAAAAAGACGGTGGGGAAATTTCTAGAACAGTTTTTTTGGCAGGGTTGTTTTAAAAAGACGTTCTGAAAGGGGTCGCAATCTGATATGCTGTAGGCGTCTAAAATGGATCATCTATTTGTTATCGGCGCAAACCACGATCACAAACAGTGGTTCTTGTTGGAAGAACGGGCCCCAAAAAAAGAATCAATAGAAAAAAGGATAAAAAAAAATCTGGACAAGCATAATATAGTAAAACATGGGAAAATAAAATAGGGTTGTGTAAATAGATATGAAAAACGAAAAAACAGAATCATTTTTTTAAATTGACCCTATGAATTCAGGCTATTAGTGCCCCTTGATTTTGTGGGGTTTTTTCCCTTTTTCCCCTGTAACTCATTATTCAGGCGGGGTCTTCTCCGACTTCAAGGGCTTTTAGATTACCGAGACGATCAGTGCCTTTAGGTCTTGACCTTGCATATATAAAAAAGCATTTTGGCCCCGAACTTTTTAACACATGGTCACTTCTTTGTTCAACTTCTATTGGGGAATCAACATAATCATTAAGTCACGAACGACGAATAGCCCCCCAAAAATGAAATATAAAATACAGTTATCAGTTGTTAGGACTATCATATACTCCCCAAAAATAAATAGGCGATATAATATCCCTACAAACTTGCTAAAATCTCAAGTTCTGTCTCAATATCAAGATCACACAATTTTCAAAACTTTAAAACCCAAAAAAAATATACAAAACTGTAATATCAAGATCACAAATTTTAAAAAAACTTAAACAAGTCACAAATATACAAAACTTATTAAAAATCCAAAAACAAAACAATAACAAGATCACCTTTCAAAACTGTAATATAAAATCACTTTACAAAACTAATCAAAAGATCACCTCAAAACTTCAAAAAATCCCAAAACTGTTTTCCCAAAATCACCCCTACCAAATAACCAAGATACCAAATAAAAATAATAAATCACAATATACAAAAATGTAATATCAAGATCCCAAAAAATTTTTCAAAAATTTTAATATCAGATCACCAAAAAAAAAAAATTTAAAAACAAGACACACAATATAAAATAATAAAGATACCAAAAATACAAAACTAATATAGATCAAAAATATAAAAACTAATACCAGATCCCAAACAAAAATGTTATCAAATCCCCCTTAAAAAATGAATATCAAAATCCCTTTTTAAAAACTTTATCAAAATCACACAAAAACAAAAATAATACCCAAAATCCCCAATATAAAAACAATACCGATCACCTATAAAAAAAATTTTCCAAGATCACACAATATACAAAAAATGTAAAACAGATCCAAAAATCCCAATAATCCCAAAATCACAATAACAAAACTTAAATAAGATCAACAATATAAAAACATACCCGATCCCAAAATTTTTTAATTAAAAAACACAAATATACAAAACTGTAATATCAAGATCACACAATATACAAAACTTAATATCAAAATCACACAATATACAAAACTTAAAACAAGATCACACAATATAAAAACTTAATATCAATCCCAAAAATACAAAACTGTAATACCAAAAAAACACAATATCAACTAATAAATCAACCCAAAATACACAACTAATAAGATCACTTTTTAAAAAATGTAATAAAGATCACACAATATACAAAACTTAATATAAAATCAAAATATCAAAACTGTAATAACAAAAATCACCAATATCAAAATGTAAAATCAAAATCACACAATATGCAAAAATGTAAAACAAATACACAATATACAAAATAATACCAAAAATCACCAAAAACAACAATACCAAAGGGCACACAAAATAAAAACTTAATATCAAGATCCAATATACAAAAATTTCCAAAATCCCAAAAAATAAAACTTTAAAACCAAGATCACCAAAAATTTCAAAACTGTTAAAAAATCACAAATATACAAAACTGTAATAACAAGATCCCCAATATACAAAAAACCCAAAATCACCAAAAATCAAAAATGTAATATCAAATCCCTTCAAAACTGTAAAAAAAGATACACAATATACAAAACTGTAATATAAACCAAAATAAAAACTGTAATAACAAAATCCCCTTCAAAATTCCAGATCACACAATAACAATAATCCAGATCACCAATATCAAAAATGTAATATCAAAATCCACTAACAAAAAATTTACCAAAATCCCCTATACAAAACTGAATACCAAGATCACCAATATACAAAACTGTAATATCAAGATCCCAAAAAATACAAAACAAAAAATCAAAAATCACACAATATACAAAACTGTAATAACAAAAATCACAAATATAAAAACTGTAATATAAGATAAAAAATACAAAACTGTAAAAAAAATCCAAAATTAAACTAATCCCAAAATCACAAATTCAACTAATCCGATCAACCAATATAAAACTTAATATCAAGATCACACAATATACAAAACTGTAATAACAAAATCACACAATAAAAAACTGTAATATCAAGATCACCAAAAAAAAACTTTAAAAACAAGATCACCTAAAAACAATACCAAAATCACAAATTCACAATAATACCAAAGGGCCCCAAAAATACAAAACTTTAAAATCAAGATCACCAATATACAAAAAAGTAATACCAGTCACAAAAAAAACAAAACTTAATACCAAAAAATCACACAATATACAAAACTTAATACAAGATCCCCAATATAAAAAAATTAAAAAAAGATCACAAAATACAAAAATTAAAAAAAAATAATATACAAAAAAATTACCAGTCCCAAAAAATACCCCAAATTACCAAAATCCAAATACCCAAAACTGTTAAAAAAGTCCTATAAAAAATTAAAC
>JADZMA010001825.1:0-14697 GCA_020796225.1 Arion vulgaris
TATGTTTATTTTTATTTTTTTTTTAAGCTTTTTTTTTCTCATTTTTCTATGTACACTGGGGAAATAACTGTGTGGAAAAGATTTTTCCCCCTTTTACCCGGGAACCCATTGCATGTCATTAATACACTGTTCCATAGAGTTTTCCCCTTATAAGAAGTCTTTCTTTTACTTCTCTATTTTCTTCTACTACTTTTTAACCCTTTTATTCTATTAGGTTGTCAGTTTCTTCAATTTAGTATATAATAAGATTATATATATATTTTTTGGAGTAGTTAATTTTTTTTTTTTAAATGCTTCTCGTCCCCCTTAAATTCTGGCACAACTGAAATAACTGCTCGGAAGGGTTTAAAAAAAAGGAAAAAAAATGTTAGTCTAAACATCTTCTTTCAAACAGAAAAAATTGCTTTTAAACACTGCATAAACTGAGTTCAGTGCCATCAAAAAAAAGTAGAACAAAACTAAAAAAAGAGCAGAGAATAAAATGAATAAGTTTTAGTATCTATGGTTGTTTGTAGTTTCCCGGGGCCTGAAAACAAGATACAATAAAAGAAGGCAATGATTTTTCCGTGGTTGTAAATGATACAAAAACGTGGTGTGCACTGAGCCAGCTTCATTATAAAACCAAACTGCACAGTGAAAAATAAACTAATGTACTTTAAAAAGTTTGGCCCTCGCTGATAGTTGATCAACCATGTGGGGGGACACTATTCACAAATTTGGAAAATGAACAATAACAAGGGGTATATCCATCTTAATAATAAAAATATAAGGAAAGACTGAGTAAAACTATGTAGCAATGGAAAACATAAATTCATTTCTTTTTGTATCCTTTGCTTGAAAAAGGGTTTTTTGATCAAAACATTGCTGTGTATTGTTGTATTTTTATAAAACTACAGTTCTTTGTTTTTTCGTTTTATCCATCTTTTCCCTCTTGTACCAGGACCACTTTCTATAAAGGAAAACAAAATCGTTTCCATATTATTTTCTATAATAGGGGAAAACTGTTTGGATTTCTTTTCTTTGACCAACAGCATACAATTTATGTGTTGAACATCATGTCAGCTGAATTTTCTTCCCAATGTTTTTCTGGGCCCCATTGAACTGGGGACATCCCAGGGAAACTTCACTTTATTTGTCCACCCTTTGTTACTCCTCACATTTTGTAAAAATAAATTTTTCTATTACCTCATGTTTTCTGTAATTACCAAACCTCTCGTTAGTTCAATATATTGAAAAAAAAAAAATCGTGGCATATCCTTTACAGGACTTAGCCATCAACTACATCAAATTTTTTATTTTCTAGGCACCATATACGTTAATAGTTGCCATGTTCAATACATTACTGATATTTATTGCTGTTTTGTTTATGTTTCATTTACTGATTCAGTTTTTTTAAGCTTTTGGGGCGACAGAAAGGAAAAGGCAAAAAGGGAAACCCTTTCATAACTAAACAAATATTACCTGGTTTGTTTTTTTTTGATCCAAAAAAGTGACCGAAAAATTTAACATAATAAAAAAATTTAATTTTATTCTGCAAGATTAATTAACATTTTTAAACAAAAAAAATATGCATAAAAGAGCAGTAAATCCTCTACATTTATATATATACATTTCCCAAAAAAAAAATATAAATGTGAACGATTTTGAATATCTTGGGTTTAAAACAAAGTGGAAATGGATGAAAAAATCAAATGAAAAAAAAACATAACTTTACAAAACATTTAACAAAAGTATGGAATGGAACTGATAGGAAAACAAAGATCAGAATACAAATTTAACATATTTCCAGTTGGCAACATATGGGTGTAAAAACATGGACGGGTTAAAAAGGGCAGTAAAAAAGCACATAGTACTTTTAAATTTATGTGACAAAAAAGCCCCCTATATTTACCATAAAACAAAAACCCTTTTACAATAAACAGGAATGGGAACAAACAGACCCCAAAAAAGATGCAACAAAAAATAAAAGACAACTGGCAAAAAGCTGAAATAAAAGTTAAAAAAGAAAGTTTTTTGGACATATAAAAAGTTTTGGGGGGATAGTGGGGGGGGGGAAAAGGGTGTTACTCCTTCAAATTAGTGAAAATGAAAATGTATACACTTATTCCAATTTTTTGTAAATGTTTCAGCACCTCTAAGGGCACTTTCTGTAATAGACCTCAGTTGTCTCTTTTGCACTGGCGAAGATTTTGGGCTGTCACCCCGAATCGAGGATTTTAAGTGCATTCTTAATTGTGGGGAAAGAAGTCACACAGAGCAAGATCCCCAAATATGGGGGGTGCAGTAGTACTGGAAATGTTTTATGTTTCCCCCAAAAATCATTTATGATGATAGCTGGGCATTGTCATGATGCAGAATCCAACTGACTGTCGCTATTTTCACCCCACAATGTCTCCGCACACATTTGGGCAGGCACTGCAGGAATGTTTTGTAAATTTTTAGTATTTACTCTGACCTCTAGGGACATCCCTCGTGATGAACAAGCCAATCAATGTTGAAAACACAATAAAAATTGTCTAACTTTGGGGAAGTGACCCGTTGTATCTCCTTTAGTTGAGAGGATGATACTTTTCCCTAGTGGGGCGAGGATGCTGTTTGCAATTGGGACTTTTGTTTTTTTTTCCAAGGTCATATCCGTTGACCCAGTTTTCTTTGGGAATGATAATCGAGAACAAAATTTGGGTTTTGTTTTGGCTCCCCAAAAGGTCAAGAAACGTAAACAAAAATTCCTTTGTTCTATTCCAAGACAAAAGGGTTAAAAATTTTTCCGTTCCCAGTCTCATTTGAAAATCTTCAATGAAACTTTCGGCAAGTACCAAATGAAATACCAACATTTTCTCATCTTCTGCAACCTCTCTGATAGTCAGACGTATAATTTCTTGCACATAACCTTTCTGGCCAGTATGGACAGTGGGTGTCTGCCTTGATGGGGAAATCTTCAAATTTCGGTGGCCCTTTGAAAAAAAGGGAATACCACTCAAATATTTGTTATCAGGCCAGGACTCCCCAAACCAAATTCAGCATTTTAAATTTTTTTAAACCCCATTTTTTCCCAAAAATAAATCAAAACCCAATACACAGCATTGTAAATATTAAACCCCATTTTGAAAACGGAAAAAACAGAGGTCACACCCAAAATCTCAAGTTTCCCAATCTGCCTTTGAGGAAAATTGGGGTTTTCCCATTTTGCCCCCTTGTTTAAAGAAAATGGCTTTTTACATAAAACCTTGTAAATTTCCCAAATTTCAACACATCTTGTTTCCCTTTATGGGGGATGAGCAGAAAGACAACAGAGACAAGGAAACTCGGGAAGGGCTGCCCAATGAAACCTTCTGAAAGGGCCGTCTGTAAAACAAAAAAAGCCATATATATATTTTCCCCCCGAAAACAACATCCATCCTTGGAACTTATTGATAAAATTAAGTTTTAGGATGTCCCGGGAGTTCAAACACACATATATATATATATATATATATATATATATATATATATATATATATATATATATTATATATATATATATATATTTTATATATATATCTCAATACAATCTTAACACCTGAAAACCCAACATTTTAATTTGATTAACAGTGAATTTTAAAATATTTAATCTATCAGTGTTTACTTGCAAATGACCCCCAGTGTAAAGTTGGATAAACTTCTGAAAGTGATCTCATCGTTCCCCCTTTTTTCATCATCTAGAAAAACACATCAATAAAATAACTTTTTTAATGTTTTTTGGTTTTGGACTCTGCGGGCAAACCCCCCAGGGTGTAGCCCTTCCCCCCCGGATTCGAAGGGTATGTATACGGGAAAAACCTTGGGTTTAAAACCCACCTCCTCTCTCCACTATAATAATTTTCTCTCAAAAAAACTTATTTAATTGTTTTATCACTCTTTTTCCCTCATGAGCTTTTTTGTTTTAATGTCCCCCAAAAGCCCAAGCTCTATGGATGCATGTTGTTTTTTTGGGGGTCTGTTGGAAAAACCATTACCCTGGTTTCCTTTCCCAACCTACTGACTCCACCAAACTGGGGAAACCTCCAGTAGTTTATGATAAATTTCCCTGAAAAAACCCAAAATTCTGCACTACTCCTACAGGGAAGGGACTTCCAAAAAAACAAAAAGGAAAATAAAAATTTGGGATATCCTTTAAAGACTTCACATCACCAGCAGAAAACGGGTTTGTTTTTTCAGAAGCCCCTTGTACATTCAGTAGTTTGCCATTGTTTTTTCTAAACAGTGTTGTCTTTTTTTAAAGTTGTAAAAATCCACAGGAACATATTTTTTCCCAAACTGTCTGCCATGGGTTTAAAACCGGGTTCTCTTGAGTTGTGATGGGACTCACTCCCGCTAAGCCCCCAGAGCCCACATATCATGAAAATTTTTTGTTATGTTTTTGTAGACATAAAAAACTTAGGGAATTGAATGATCAAATGGTCACAAATGACTATTATCTTATCAGTCTTTACATGGAATACTAAAATTGAAAAAAGAAGAATAAAAAAAACAGTAAAAGGGAAATGGGAGGTTATATAGAAATGATTGTCAATGTCACTATGGCACATGAAGAAAAAACCAACTTTTCCCTAAAAAAGCCCTTTTAGTTGTGTGTAGTCAATTCATATGTTTTTTTCCTTCTTCCTACTTAAATTGTGCCCTGATTTTTTGGGAAAAAATTTTAAAAAGATTACAGACAAATAACCAACCTTTATCAGACATGCATGGAGAATCAGGTATGATCAGTGCTGCACTTCCAAAAGCATCAGGCGATGGAGCAATTTCATCACTTTAAAATTGGTATACAAAAGAAAAAATTACATTAATAATAGACAAAAATAGTAAATTTTTGATAGAAATAAAAAAGTGCTGGAGCCCAAGAACTTTAACAACATTAAAACAAAAATAAAAAAATTGAAAAACTTTTTTAAAAACCAGAAGTTTTTAAAAGGGGCCCTGTGTGGCTAATCCCGGTATGGAAAAAGCTGGGGAACTTTTAAAAAATTTAAGGCTGGGGTTTAAAGGCAGCATGTCTTTTGGCTAAGCAGTGTGTAATTGGATCTTTATTTTTTAACCCCAAAAAAACATTGAAGACCTTACGGGGTTTGAACCTATGCCCTCATGACTGAGACCAATGTATCTACTCTTAATTCTTCTGCTTTTTTCTAAAAAAGGGGGAATAAGTTGTTTCGGTTTCCCCAGTCTGCGATATCTCCCCGCCCCGACACATTCTTTTTCCCAGCATAAATATTTGAAGTAAAGGTTATCTTTCTTCTTCAATCCATAATTTTTTTTGTCAGTCTGCAATTCTGCAGTCTTTTTTCCTAAATTCAACCCTTGGGGGGGGACCCGGGTTTTGGTCAGGTCGGGCTGATTCGCTTATATCATCTTATTTATAGGCCTACCCACACTGGTAAAATTTTAAAATATTTTTTTTCTACTTAAAATAAAAAAAAATACATATTACAAATACCCAAATTTTTTTAAATCTTAAACATTGACATTACTATTAATTTTTTTTCTTGACAAAAAAAAAAGTTTTTTTTTTATATTTTTCTAAACTTTGGTAAATTATTTTCTCCCAGAATAGCTATCCACTTTCAATTTTTGCAAATTATTACTTGTAAAATGGATTGTTAGAAAACATGAACAGTAATAGAAAAAGCTACAAACTTTTTAGATTTAGTAATACAATACTGTACGGATCAGAATGTTGAAGATGACAAAACAAAATATGTCAAAACTTTCCCCCTTTCCCAAACAACTTGTCTGTGACAGATCTTACATTTTTCCCTATAAAGAACTATTTTAAAAAGGAACTTTTTTACATGGGTCCAAAAGAAGATATGAATACCAGCATAAAAAAAGAGATGCTGAAGAAGAATGGAAATGTTTTGTGGAGCAAAACTCTGTAACAAAAACTGAACTGGATGGACATCAGAGGGGAAAAGGGAAAAATGAAAAGATCAAAACCACCTGCAAGAACAGGAACTAAAAGAAATTAATCAAGCGGGGAACACAACACAGAAGCCCAACCTAGGACAGAAAGAAAGGCATGCTTTTGTTGCCAAGGTGTCCCCAGCCCTAGGAGAGAAAATACAGTGAACAATGTTTTTTATTTCAGTGAAAACTCAAACCCCTCCACAGTTTCTGGAACAATAATAGTTGACATCTTAAGTTTCAATCTTTCTGGCTGGAGTGGGTCAAGTAACTTTCTTCTGTCCCCTTTTTTCTGATAAAACATAAATTTTAAAAATAAAAGCAAGAAAATGTCTTTTCCTATTTCTGGACATAAAAAAATAGAACAAAAAAAGACTATTATATTTATCATCATTTTTTTTTCCACTTTAAAAAAAAGAATAAGGGGGTTCAAACTTAAAAGTTCATTTCTATCTAAACCCAGAAAAAAAACCCAAAGCTTCATGAAGAACTCACTAAGGAGAAGGTTATTGGTTATTGGTTACTAAACTGGCGTCATTGCACCCCGGGCAGACCCATAGATGCTCAGTCTCCCCCAACAGATGTCGAAGAGTATGCATACGTGGTTCCTGTGGTTCACTGATTAAACACACCTCTCACTGCCTCTCAGACATCCAGTTCGACTTGAACAACGGGTAACTCCAAACTGCTTAAATCGCTTGATCGTTCAACCCGTTTTTAAGTGTCCTCATCCAACAGAAATTGCGAAGGGGGCCAAAAGAATACCCCCTTACCCATCTTAACTCCCCAACAATCGATGCTGTTGATGCAAGCCTGTCCCTCTCCATTCCCGTAAATACCCCCTTGCCCAGGACAGTATATCCCGTGGCCGCTGGAGGTTAGAGACCCCCTTGACCTCTATATAAAGGAAAAAGGATGTGAACTCAAAAACCCCCAGATCATGGCTGAGTCAGGCAGAAGATACTCTTGAAAAATTGAACCTGCCTATTTTTGAACCAGGAGGGGAATGGATTGCTGTGTCACCCCCTTTCAGATTTCTTCAGTTTTCCCCTTAAAAAAAACGGGAACAAAATAATTGATTATTTTAACACTTAATTTGAGGCCCCCCCTGAATGACAATGTAAACGAAAAAAGGGCGGTTCAGTCATTCGCCAACAACGCTGTGCATGGGCTTTTCTGAAATTCAGGGGGAAAATAAGAGATTCTAGTTGGGTCATTAAACACCACAGGTATTTTAACCCAATGGCGGTGCTGTAGATTACAGGGGTGTTGATGGGTTGGAATCTATCCAATTCTCATTTTTTTTCCTTACCCCCAGTGACTGAATTTGATTCTTCACGTTAAAACGGGAAAAATTGAGACAATGGTGGATAAAGATAATGGGATCAGAGAAATTCCCCTTTGCCCCTGGGACATGCCGGTTGAACGAGCTGAAAGATTGGCTAAGAGGACTGCAATATCGGGGACAGTGAAGTAAACCGAAAAATTCTGAATGCTTTAAAGGGTTTTTTTCTAAAAGGGGAGTTTCGGGGTTGTGTCATTTCAGGTAAAAAACCCCTGCCCAGGTGCTAAAACAACCTCAGGCTAATATATTTTTTCTTTAACATATTGAAGAATATTCTTTTTCCAGACATTCATTTTCTTTCTTTTTCCCTTTCAGACTTTTTTGGGGCCTGAAAAAAGTAGCAGTCAGCACTGGATACAATATTGCTGTAAAGTATTCTGTGAAGACAGGTTTGGGGCCTTTATATAATTTCATTTATATGTACTCTCTTTTTTCCCCTTTACACTAGGCAGGTCTACAATAGGTGTTTATGTGCCCCTTAGAACAAATACTACAAGTACCTTGATGACCTGGTCCTGTCTGGGAGTAGATAAACATTATTTTATATTTGACTTGGGGTCTTTTTTAATTTTGATATGTATGGCTTTTAAAATTTTTTTGGGCCCTTTTTGCAGGCTGTTTCTATGTCCTTCTGTGATATCGTCTTTTACTAAAATAAATTTTTGAACACTTTAGTTTGTATAAATTTAAAAAAACAGTTCAGCTGCTACTTACTTTTGATCTTTCTCAATCACTGTAACATTCCTGCCCGGGTTCATGTTTTGACATGTACTTTTTTCACGGGAAAAAAAAATTTTCCCAGGTCAAATGTAACACTTTTCCCCAAGTCACCATCCATTATGTGGGGTTTTCAACTAAATCAGAAATGTTAAACAAACCCAATTGTATCAATACATTCCATAACAAAAATACACTTTGCCTTGTAAAATAAAAGGTCGAGAACCCAGAGGGCGTTCTGTTCAGGTGCATTTTTCCCAAAAGCCCCCTAGGATTGTTGCTGGAATTGTCTTTGTCCCTTCCTCTGGGCCCAGGTGGCATGCCATTTCTGCAAAAGGAGGCCAACCTTAGGGGGTAAAACCCAGTGCAAGGGAAGTCAATCCTTGGTTTTAAAAACCCTTTTTAATAGACTTTGTTCAGTATTGCATAAAAAAAGTTAATAAAACCCCTATAGAAGTAAGTCACAGAAACAAAAAAAGTATTTACCTGACAGTATCAAATGCTATTGGTTTTCTTGCTCCTAAAGTATCATTTTCCCAGCTGAAGAAAAGGGGAAATCTACAAAAAAATTGAGATGTTTAATTTGTTTAGTTAAAGTTGAAGAATATGATCAAAATCTTAACACCTCATCATCATTATCATCAAGTGCCATGCCAGCAGGATAAAGTTATCATGTTTTTCCCTACAACTCTCTGTTTTTTTTCAAAACCTATGAGTTGTGATTTTTTAAATTGCCGTCCCACCATGTTAAGCTGTCTATACCCTTTTTTTGTTGACCTTTATCTCTCTCTGTATCTTCCCGTTATTACAATGTTTTCCCAAAGCTTCTTGTTTCTCATATTCAAGTCAGTTTCCCAAAATTTGCCAGTGGTTCCCGGGGCTTATTTTTAAGGGTGTAAAAATAGAACCACTGTTACCCTCCCCGCTTTCGTAAGAAAGGAGGTTTGGATGAAATCGGATGCACATGTCCAAAACGTGTAGAAGTCTAGGGTTTTTAGGGGCCTCCCAAAACCCAATGTAAAACGTATACATGTTCTTGAAAAAGATAAAAACATATCACAAAGGGTGATTAAAATTGGTTGTAAAGAATAATAAAAAAGAAGAAAATAATTTACTATTCTTTTTTTTTTATTCCCCATAGTTAAATTTTTTTGTTAAAATTTGGGTTTTTATAAAACCCCACTTGATACTTTCTTTTATTTCCCCGTGAAAACCCTTTTTATTATCCCATGTGGTCCGGGGACTCGAAGGGGAACCAAGAATAATCTTTCTTCTTCTTCGCGTTGTTCTTTACAGCCTTTTTAATCCCCTTTGTGATATGTTTGATCTTTGCCAAACGTGTATACGTTGCACTTTGGGTTTTGGTGGGCCCCCTAAGCCCCAAGACTTCTCCCGTTTGGGGACAGGGCCCACCCCGATTTAAAGAAACCCCTCTTGGTCGCCTCTCCCGACATGCGTGGCGGGGTAACAGTGGTTCTTTTTTTTTACCCCCCAAATTTGGGCCCTGGTAACCCTCGGGCTAAGAATGGAATAATCGACCTACAAGGCATGTCGTAAGAGGTGACTGAGGTGGGCCTAGAAAGTTTCTCTAGTAAAAAAAAAAAAACGTGGCAGAAATGGATGTGGGGCCCCTTCTTGTTAGGGCATAATGGGCAGAACATGTTTTCTTAGGCTCAGATTACATAAAAATCAAAAAGGGTGGTTAAAAAGTAGTCGATATAAAGCGTCAAAAGAAAAAAGTAAAAAAATAAGTCATTATAATAAATTATGGGCATAAATAGTAAAATTGATAAATAAGATTACTTACAAGTTTGTGCTTTTCTGCCCAGACATATCGTACTTGAAGGAATATTATGAGTATCTACAATTATATTTTCACTAACCTTTTGAAGAAAATTCCAAAAGAAAAAAAATTGGCATAAAATAAAAACTTCAGGGGGGATAAATTATCAAATATAAACACAGCCCTTTGGATAAGAAGAGGTCAGAATCGATGAAGATCCGGGTTAAAAAGAAAAATTGTGAGTGTTTGCGGCAAAAAGAGCCGTCGGCCATCAGCAGTATTGATTGTCAGGGGGAGGATGGATTTGGGGGGATCTTCTTGGTCTCTTTAGGGACTACCTGTTGGATAAGACACTAAAAAGATGTTGAATCTACCCAAGCGTTTTAAAGGGAGTTCCCCATTGTACAAGTAGGGGCTGGATGCGTTAGGGGTAGGTAAGGGTGTGTTTAACCATCTACCCAGGGGACACCCAGTATCATTTTTTGACATCTGTTGGGGGAGACTGAGCATCTATGGGTCTTTCTGGAGTGCAATGGCGTCAGTTCCGTCCCAATCCAACCCCAACATGGCTTCCTTTCAGCCCCCATGCTATTCCTTGTGCCCTAAAGACCACTGGGCACCAGTCCTTTTTTCCCCGGGAAGTTTCTGTAGCGAAAAAAAATTTTTTCATTGCGGAGTTTTCCCTTTCCCCAACCCTGACTTGGAGGATCAATGGTCATTTTTTCTCTCCACTCTAAAGTAAACCCAGTGAAGTTTGTCATCAAGGGGGAAGTTCACAGTCTTCTCAGGTTTATGCAACATTTTATAATAGCATAACATCGGGCTAAAACTATACAAAAAGACCCCAGAAAGTGGTTTATATTGGGGGTTCCCCCTAAAGCTAAAAAATAAATTTAAGGTTGCCCCACTATCCAGCAACTGGGGAACACATCTGGAAAAAGGGCTTTTATCTCTTCTGCCCAAGTACATTAATTTTCATCTTTTTTGCCTCCACCCTTTTTTTCTTACTTATAGTTGTTCCAATACATTTTACTCCCCACTTTCCCGCCCGTATGTTGCCAGGGCCCTCGTGAGAAAGAATAATCGGTGCGACCAAAAACTTCAAAAGAGGTGACTGAAGAAAGGGTCTGGGGAACCTCCCCTAGTAAAAAAAAAGTGTCACAGAAATCGGATTTGCCCTATTTTGGGGTGAAAGTATTGCCCGTACAACCCTTTTTGAAAGGATACATACAAATCACAAAGTAGTTAAAAAGTGGCGATATGGAGTGTTAAAAAAGAACCCCCCCACTTAACACTATATTAAAGTCAGTTCTATAATCAATTTTCCCTGGCACTTGTAAGTCCCCCCTTCGTCCTTCACTGCGACCATGTCAGTTTCAGTTTAAAAATTTTTTTTTGGGACCCCGTGCCAGTTCGTTTTTTGATTGTCACCCTACTCATACCCCGTTATCCTGTTTTTTTTCTTCCACACCAATCTTCAAAATCAGCTCCCCCAATCTAGTAGTAAACATGGATTGGTTTAGATGAAGGTCTCTCAACCCCCTCGGGAGAGCATTCAAGATGTCAGCTCTGCCCATTGGCTGGCCCTCTTTTTGGCAACCATGTCAATACATATTTAACTCTATCGTAAATAATTTTATTTTTTCTATGCTTACAACAGAAGGATGTGATTTCTGTACAAACAGTCCGGTGATAAGACTAAAAGCTCTGCTGTGAAAGACTCATCATCTTCTGAATGTGAATCAGGCAAAAAAATCCTATATCTGAATCTTTTTGTCTCTGTAAATTCTTGATCATTTTCCATCTGCTTATATTTTTTTATGCTACTTCTTGAAAAATCTTTAAAAAAACATATATATATATATATATATATATATATATATATATATATACATACAAGCATCCATCCCATACATATATATAAATTAAAATTTCCCCCTTTTTTTAAACTAGTTTAGCAATATAAAAAGAAAATAATCACCACATAGATCTGTAGCCTGATTTGTTGAAATAAACTGAACAACATTTTAAAGCATATAAAAGAAATTGTGACAAAGGAATTTTGGGCCCCCATGGTAATAGCATCCTCAACATGACAAAATTTTTTTTTAAAAACGTCAATACTCCCAGGGAATTATTTTAGTACAGGTTTTCCTTAAAAGTAAAAATTTTGCAATATGCTCTTTATAAAACAAAATGACAACATAAAATTAATATGGTTTTTGAGAATCAAATTTGGGAAGTTTCCATCAATATATGGCGTAGTCTCTATGGGAATTTTTTAAAAAGGAATAATGCAACTAAAAACTTTATTAACAGACATATTGACTAATTACTGAATTAATTGAGTTTCGATGTCTTTTGGTCTTTTGGACTTTTGTCTTCCTGCATCAAAAAATAAATTTAAAATTAATAATACCTTATTAGTATAGTATAATAATAATATTATATTAAAAAAATTCGCTATTATTACAACCCAGAATTTTTTAGTCTAATTCTAATGTAAATGACTACGACTACGTTAATTTACATGTGTTGCAAAGAAAAATAAACTTTAAGTATGTACCGTCTCCCGGGTCTGTAGACTCTACAGTTTCATATTTCATGGATTGTATATGATAATGTTACAGGTATAGGGTTTTTACTTATACAATATATTGATACAAATTGAACTTACTTTCCCGTACCTGAAAAACCCAGACCTAGAAAAAGGCCTGTACGAGGTCAGTGTACGGAAAAACCTGTGAATTCCAAAACAGTTGTTCAGGGGTGAGTGTGATCTGGATCTGATCTGTATTAATTTTTGAGTAACTAGGGATTGTGGACAATGAATATTATATAATGAATATTCAATTTAAAAGACAGTTTCACTCTTCTACTTTCCCTCAGTTTGAAGTGAGAGGTTCATTAATTCTATAAAATATCTAACTTTCTAAGACAACGTTCAAATTTTATGAATTATTTTAAAACTAACATTTGGATAGCACTAACGTTTTAAAATACTATACCTTGTATGCTTTCACACCCATTGGCGCTGGCACATTTATTTATATTATATTTTTTTGATAGTTTCCCCTTTTTTCATTTAAAACACATTAAAAACAATGAAGAAAAAAAAAAATAACAAATACAATTTCATTTTTTTAGTTCACCCGTTCAAAAATGGCAAATTAGAAAATAATAATCCCAGAAAAAACACAAACAGCGTTACAAAACTGGGGGGTTATTTAAAAATCCTGTAAGGATATTCCCAAATTTAATTTTTTTTTCTCAAAAAAAATTGTTTTTAAAATAAATCCCCTTCATCATCGAGGACTGTAAAAAAAAAATTTGTCACTTTTTCGCGTTTTGGTTATTAAGAAAATGTTTAGTATTTTTTTCTAAGTCCTAGTATGTTCAATTACAATAGGAGGAGGGGTAATAAATACGGATAACATAAGGCTACCCCATTGCTGTATACTGTGGGGTTTCAGATTTCTATCCATCATGGAATGGGCAATGTCGCCATCACTGGCCTTGTGCTTGCTCCTCTGCCAACACAGCCGTCTATCTGTGAAATTTCTCTTGATCCAGTGACTGGATGTACCGGGCCCCCGTAGGATCAGTATTACATCGGGTTTTTACGTCAGTGATTTTATCCCGACCTTTTTTTTCGGAAAATTCTCTTATTTTCTGTATATTTTTGTTATATCTTCTTGTATATATTTCTTTTTTGGGATTCTTCTTGTTTTCTCTTCTTTCTGTTCACATTTTTCCCTTGGTTGTCTTTTTCCCATCAACTTTTCCTTTTTTTTCCCCAAAAGGGAAGGGAAAATTCCCCTTTATCCCTTTCCCTTATTCCCCCTTTCCCCATTATTCCCCTATCTGACACAAAAAAAGGACACACAACTCAAGGCAAAAAGAATTTGCATCTGTCACCTTTGATTTATCCCAAGATTATGAACATCAGGTGGGCCCACAAGATAACCAACACTAAATAGCCCCCCAACCCGAGGGGTCCCATTCCATCATGGGTAAATAAGCGGGAGAAGATGGCTAAGGCATGTGAGAAGAATGCCACATACCACAAGTGTTGTTCCCTGAATTTTCGGAGGAGCACAAAAGGGAGAAAATTGCTCAGATATAAGGATATCTTTAAAACCTCAATTCTTTTCCCATCGGTCCCCAAAGGGGAAAAACCAACTGATGACCGGTTATGTGTAAAAAAAACATTACGCAAAGGTGCAGAATCTTTTGAAAAAGACTTAAGGGGTGAAACTGAAAAGGGAAGAGAGACAAGCGAACTCAAAAGTTGTCAAATAAAACCTTGCAAATTGACCGTCAGTAAGGACAAAAAAGGGCCCTATATATCTAATTTTCGTCTCTTCATCTGCCAGCTCGTGGGGAAAATGCCCCTTTAAAAATGATACGTTTTTTTGGCTTTTCCGCATCTCGTTCCCGTTATTTTGGGGGTTTCTTTATCACTAATATCTCTCTATTCTTCGTTCTTTAAAATTAACATTCTTCCTTTTTACTCCCCAACCTCATTATCCGTCCCTCATCTCTCTATAATTCATCCCACTATCCGTGTCTCTTTTTGATCTGATCTCTATAATTTTCCACTCCCGTTTTACTGGAAAAAAAATTTTTCAAATTTTTGAGACATTATTATATATATATATACCTCAATATGACAGAGCCATTAAAAAGATGAACATTTTCCCTTTAAAATAAAGTGCAACATTTGAGATGTGAGTTTATGAAAAATTGTATCTATTTAATTGACACCCAAAACATTGTAACAACCTTAAACTCAAGGGTAGACTAGACAAAAGGGAAAACAAAAAGAACATTTTGGATGATAAACGTGGCTTTTGCCGGGGAAATCCCCAAAATCTGAAAATTTTTGCAAACACCAGAAAAGGTTTGTGGG
>JADZMA010001826.1:0-14692 GCA_020796225.1 Arion vulgaris
GACCCGGTTTTGCTTCTCAGGTGCTAAAATCGGGAGTCTTGCAGATGTTCGTCATGTCTTCCTTTCACGTGTAAAAGGCTAGTTGTTAATTTTGGAATTTTTAACATGTGAACCTGTTTCCCAGTATGGAGGTGGAATATGCAACTTGTTCGCCACGGATAGCCCCAAGCCCTGCTGCTGTGTTTCGGTGGTCTTTCGACCATTTTCTTTGTACTGCAACCCGATGGTTGTTCTGGCCTCCTTCTCCTCATAGCTGATCTTTGATCGTCTGTAGTCGCCACCTTCTTTAGCTAGCATGTCTGTTTGTTCATTTCTTTATTTGCGGTGTGATGGTACCCACTGGATGATGGTTGTATTTAAGTGAGTTCATTAATACACTGAGGATTGTTTTAGCTCAGTAGCTCTGTTTTGTCTGCACTTTTAGTGCAGCGATGACCGAAGAGCATCGTGAATATCACACTTTATTACGTGGGCGTTTCTTCTCCTAGGATCATTTCAGCTGCTGTTCTTATTGCGCTGCCCGGAGTTGTTCGAGAACTTACCTGTGACAATCGCCTTCAATGCCTGCTCTTTGGAGTTTGCACATTCCTCATCCGCCATCGTTGATTGTGTTTCCCGATCCATTGGTATACCGTGTCTTACGATTTTCAGGTACTCTGTCATTATATATTTTTCTGTGACCGCTCTTTTTAAAGTTCTCTTGTTTCCCCTTTTTAGTATACCTGGGATTGATTCCCTTAATTCTGGCATTTCTGAAGTTTCTACCCAGCTATGCACCGTTCGAGACACATTTGTCAGCATACACAGAAACATTTCCTTATAAATGTCTTTGAGACAATCATTTTGCCCAAAAAATGCCAACAGCATGTTGCTCTTTGGTTGTACCTCTTTAAGGGCAGTACGTCATTTTGTTTGTTTCGCATGAGACACTAGCCTACCTGGCAACGGGAATGGTTATGGTTACTAAACTACGGCTCAAGCACTCCGGGCAGACCATAGGTGCTCAGCCCCCCAACAGATATCAAAGGTATGCATACTGATGGTTCCTATGGCCTGATTAAAACACCTCCACTTGCCTCTCAGGCACCCAGTTTGACTGACAGGGGTAACTCCAAACTCCTAAATCAGCTTGACGATTCAACATCGATTTTAGTGTCCTCATCCAACAGACAGTCGCAAGGACCAAGAATATCCCCTTATCCATCTTCAACAATCGAGGCTGTTGATGCAAGCCTTCCGCCCCCTCATTACCATAAACACCGCTGCCCAGGACAGTATATCCTGAAGCCTCTGAGGTTAGGAAACTTCTATGGCGACATCCACTCATACTGAAACCTGCCCCTTCTGGATCTGTGAAGCATCGACTGAGAGTCAGATACAAAAAGGGCCCCAGAAATGAAGCCCCAGAGATCCAATGGAGGGCAGGTAACCCCCTCAACCTCCATCCTCATACTAGAAGTAGTTGTCCTGTATGCCCATTTCGCCTCAACAATCCTACCATGCACTTTAAAGCAAGAAACCCCAGCCAGATTTCCCTCACCCGTTGAACCGACCCATCAGTAATACAACAACATCATCCCTTGTAGATCTTCATCAGCTGCTTAACCGAGATCAGCCTCATGTTCCCCTAATCTTTCATTCTCTTCCAAGTAATGATAACGTTGAGATAGTTGATCATGCATCATCTGTTGGGATCCATTTTTCCCCCTTTGGTAGTGTACAACCGTAGTCACCTGGCCAATTGTTCTCTCAGCCTGGGCCATCCACACATCCACGTTTGATTCTCGTGCCTAACATCATTAGTGTTCTTGTGCAGAACCCATATATACCTTTTTTTGGGCGATTGCATATAGGGCGTAGTGCAAAAGGCCACATATATCTCATCTTCACAATGGGGTATCTCTAGTGCAGCCAGGGCTATCGCATACCTTCATTCTGAACCCATCTCGGTTGGTGGAGTGTCTGCCTCAGGTCAATCCTGAAAAAGCTGCATGTTGTGGTGCTCTGAATAATCACATAGTCGGCTGATTTACCCTGTAATCTTTGATAACATACATCAAGCGCAGAGACAGACTCACTATCTTGGAATAACCCTTTTTTGAGTCTATCTTTCAAACACCTATGTTTAACAGCGATACAACATTAAGCGTGGTCTTCAGACTCTCAAGTTATGGTAGCGCACACCTTGAGCAGATACTACTTGTCCTTTTGTTAGATCGACTGGTTATGTCATTGGTAGATTGCAGGGCTGGGAAATTTTTACGATATCAAGATCACAATGTGAACAATTGAACGGGAATATAAAGTTCGATATTGCTGTCACCTAATGACACCTTTGAAAACACAACTACATTTACCTACCATCCACAGAACTTTGTGGCTTCATTTTTTGCCTCCTTTACTGTGTTATTGGTACTGTTTGATTGATTGATGGAACAATCATCATTGTACCCGAGTGAATAACCATGTGTTGCTTTGATCACTTCCTAACATAGGAAGATCTCAGTGGCAGTGCACAAACACTATAGCACCAACGAGGGTCCCCGATATAATTTTGCAGATGGGGAAAATTGTTCATTATAATATTTGAGTAAGTTTGTAAATTTTCAAAGAAAATGAATTTAATTTTATACAGATCTGAAACATAGATCACTACTATAAAGACATGTTTGGGAAAACAAAAATCTTTACAGATCAAAGTCTTTCCAAATAACCAGAATAGTGATGTGGAGAAACATTAAAATATCACTAGTACTACTATGAAAGACATGTAGGAATGATGTAGGCAGACAAAAAAAATTGTCACAGTACTACTATGAAAGACATGTAGGAATGAGTGTAGGACACACAATAAATTGTCACTAGTACTACTATGAAAGACATGTAGAAATGATGTGGATACAAAAAATTATTATCAAGATATATTGTGTGAAAATGTGTACTGGTATAGAAAATACCATTAAAAAATGGTGCCTTTTTCAAATTTTATGTCTTAACATTTTGTCAATTGCCATTTGTCCATTTCAAATGTTTTTCTTTGTTTAAATGTTTTAGTTTTTCCTCAGCCTCCATCCCGGTTGTTTTAGATATAATTGCCCGGGGACCATTAGTCATCTAGTTACCTCCTTCGTTTGTCTAAGAGATTTTGGTTTCTATGTTGTTTAATTTCATACTTAGTCTCATGACAGAACTAAAGATAGACCTCTATATTTAACAATGATTAGATTTGGTTAAAATATAAATATGACATTATTAAACATAAAGATAAAAAAAAGGAAATTTTTTTGTTAAGACATTTATGTAGTTTGTGTTAAGCAGAGACATGTCTAACATTTTTTTTTTCAGAGTCATAGTGTTGAAACTGGATGATAATGAGGAAATGGAGAAGATGAAAGAAAAGTTTATTTAATCTGACGGATGAATTTGTTGTTGTTTTTGAAACTTTGTCTTCAATAAATTTTTATTTTTTTATTTTTTTATAATGAAGAAATTTTAGGTTGGACAAATTTTAAGATGGCTTTTGTTTAAGAGAGTGTTTCATAGTACTATTTGAGACATGCCCCCTTTGTTGGACTTTTAAATTTCTAGAGAAAAAAAACAATAGTCCACTTAAAATGCCTTAATATAAAGCTTTAATAAAACTCTCAAACATTCATCTAATTTTCATCCTTGAGGAGATTTGTTCTTCTTCAACTTTCAACTCCCAACAGCACAGGGCTTCAAAAAACTTCTTTAGCTTTTCTTCTTTTTCCCCATCCCCAAATCTTCCCCCCCCTCCCCCCAAATCTTTCCCCTTGCTACCTATCCTTTAATTCTTCTGGCCTTCCCACTCCCCCTTTCCCCGGGTTCCAAAAAGCCTGTCTGAAAAGCCCCGGTCTTCTTAAGGGCCCCCCATCACCACATCTCTTTCTTTGCTTCTTCTCCCTGGTACCTGCTTTGTTTTTTTCTGAGTTTTTTGTTTGTAATCTTGTCTCCATCTCAGTCCTCTTTCCCTTTAACATCCATTTAGAAGGGCTGCAGTTTTTTTGTCTGGTGTTTTTTTTTTTTTGTTTCCAGTTTTAAAAGACCAACTTTACATTTTATTAGATTTGGGTATTTTTTTGACTCCCTTTTACTTCATATCTTACCAATGCAAAAAGTTTCCTGCCTTTTTTTAATTTTCTTTTCATGAGATCTTTTTTTTCATCCCTTTTTGGGCTATTTGCTACCAAGGTATGTGTATGATTCTCCATCTTGGCTGTTTCCCCCAGCATAACTGGTTTAATTTACCCTTTTTTTTCTCATGACCCTTTTGGGCTTCCCCGTGTTTTCAAACCAGTTCTGAGACTTATTATTTTGAATGTGTATTTTATTTTAATCTGTGCCTGATTTAGGATAAATCGTTGTTAAAAAACCAGGTTCGTTGTTTTAAAGGTCCCTTGTCTTCCAATCTGTTTTTGTTGTTGATTTATGATCTAACAAATGTTTTTTGTTTTAAAACAAGGAGAAACACAAGAACAAAACTAAAAAATTTAAAAATGGCTGGGGGTTTACAGAAAAGAAAAAGATTCTTTCAAAAAATGAAATTAGAAGTTGAAAATAGAGGGCATTGTTTGGGATTAGTTAAAGTGGCCAGTGGTTCGGGGCCCAAATTTGGTGTAAAGAAACAACCACTGTTACCTGCCATGCTGTCGGAGGCACTAAGGATGTTTCTGAAATCGGGTGCAATGCCTGGAAGTCTATGGTTGGGGCCTACCCTTTAAAAGGGTTACCCGGGGAAATTTAGGAAAGAATAGAACCACTGTTACCTGCCCCAGTCGTAAAGGGGGCCCAAGGGGGTTTCAAATCAGATGACATGTCCAAACGTGAAGTCTGGTTGGGGCCTACAAAAAAATGTGCAACATACCGTCTTGGCAAAAATCAAACATATCCGAGTGATTAAAATTTCGGGAAAAAACGCAAAGAAGAAGAAGGGGCCACCAAACCAATCAACGAACCACGCTTCAAAAATCAAAATATCCCAAAAAGTGTTTAAAATTGGGTTGGAACAACGCAAAGAAAAAAAGTTGAATAGATATTTTGGTGATTATTTGAATAAACATGCATATTGTTGGATTAGTTATCTCAGTCCCGGCCAACTGAATATCTTTATATTTAAAACCAATATCATCTTTTATATACATTTGTCCGAGAAACATGGATCCCCCCCAAAAGGGGTCACTGGGTGAACTGAATTCTAAACCCCCAAGATTCCACAAAGAGGACTTTATCAAAACAATACATCAACAAGTTTCCCAAAGGTTTTGATTGGATTGGGTGGAAAAAACACACGGGTACGCCATCACTAAATAACTGGGCTTTTTGGAGATAATGGGGAAAAAAACATAATCTATGAATTCCGAAGTCGAATATATTTCAAACTGAAACATTTAGTAAATTTTGATTAATTATCCAAGTTTTTATGTCTTTTTTTTTAAACGATTTGTACACCATGAGAACCATTTTCCCCTTCATCAAAGAAGAATATTTAATTGATAAAAATTGAAAAGTGATGACAAATACTTGAACAAAGAAAGGTCCATTCAAATTTTAAATAAATGACGCAAAAATAAATACAAGGGTAAACAAAAAACATTAAAAGTTTTTAAAATAGAAAACCCTTTAAAGACAAACAAAATGGCTGAAAGTAAAATCATGGATTTTTTGACTGCGGGAAGACAGTAGTGTTTGACCTCAGATGACAGCACAACTTTAAAGAATAAATTATATGGGATTTGGGATAAATAGTTTTGTTTTAAGAGAATTTGATTCAGTGAAGATTACAAAAAATATACTTATTCAAAGTTTAGAAAAAGATGAATGAAAGTTTTTGGTGTACTGTTTGTGAGGGATATTTCTGATAGAGGCTAAAGGAAAAGAATAATACATTACAAAAACCTTAAAGGTGATTTTTTGGGTGTAATTTTTATCAGCGTGATCATTTTGGGAAACACATAAAAGAACACATCTGGAAAAACCTTTCAAGTGTGAGTGTTCTTCTGACTTTACTAGTAAAGTGCCCCCCAAGAGCATCGAAAAAATTTGGGAAAGAAACCAACGGGGTTTATATTTGGCTTTTGTAGAAATGGTGATTAGTAATACAAAAACAAGAAAACGGGAAAAAACCATACAAGGTGATTTTTGGGGGGTTTGGTTTGTTAGAATAGTGATCTAGTAAAACAAAAAGAAACATACTGAGAAAAAAACCACAAAAGTGATTTTTTTGGGGTTGGGGTTTTAGTCTAAAATCTAGTAGCAATAAAGAATACATACTAGAGCCTAAAGGTGATGTTTTTGCGGGGTTTTCTGAATAGTAGCTGCATAAGAGAAAAATACGGGAAGAAAACCTTACAAGTGTGATGTTTGTGGTTTAAGCTTTCTCTCCGTGGTATTTTAAAACACATAAAAAAAAACATATAAAGAACACATACAAAAGAGGCTTCCCTGCAAGGTTTGTTGTTTTGGCTTTGTAAAAAAGGAATTAGAAAGGCATGAAAGCCATCTGAAGAAAGCACCTTGGAAAGGGCTCGGGAAAAAAACCACATACGGGAAAAGAAAAAAAAATGTGATTTTGTGGTGTATTTTCACTTGCTTTATTCTTGAAACACATAATAGAAGACATACTGAGAAAAACCCTTAAATGTTTGTGGTTACTTTTTGATTGGTTTTAAAAAAACATAAAAGAAGACATGTGAAGGGGAAAAACTAAAAAAATGTGATCCTTGTTGAAAAGATTTATTTAAAAAAGTTTAATATCAAATTTTTTAAAAAAATTTCCCAAGAAACCCAATTTAATTTTTAAATGATAAATTTTTTTAAAGAAAACACAAATCTTCTTATTCATCATCTTAAGAAATATTTAATGCAAGTTGTTGTCTCATTTAAAATCCCCTTTGACAGATCTTAAAAGTGAAGTTATAAATTTTGGGGGTTTGCTGGGTTTTAAAGGGGCAAAAATAGAACTTTGTGGCCCTGGGCATATCATAAGAGGTGACTGAGGACCAGGAAACTACCCCATAGATAAAAAATGGGTGTCTAGCCTACTTGTAGGCCTAAAGGACCCGTAAAACTCTAATTTAATCATTTCAAATGACAAAGAGTTTAAAAAGTAGTCATATGGGCGTGGGAAAAAGTTGATAAATGCTGTGGGAAATTGGGGTTTAGTCTAGCAGACAACAATTTTTTTGACAATGGTTGAATACAGGGGAAACCTGATCCTTTTTTTGGGGATTGATTACTAGTCAGATTAAAGCTCATCTGAATGGTGAGAGACACTAGTTTTGAAAAACGGCCCCAAAAAACAAGTTAAGAAGTATTGCGTGATCACCCGGTTCTAACAACAAAACAACAAAAAATTCTTATGGAATTTTACTTTTTGTAATTAATTTAAACTTTCAGATCACTACAAAATCAATTTTTTTATGAAATTGGTGACATATTTTGTGTGAATTTTTTATGTAGGCATCCAAGGCAAATTCCTATCCCGCCCCCCAGGAGAAATCCGTTGCTTATCTCTTGTGAGAAAGCTTAAAGGTAAGTTTTTAATGAGAACTACAAAAATCATCATTTTAAGAATCGAAAACAATCAAAAGAAAACTAGGTTTTATTGGCTTGGGTTTTGTTTAAAAAAGGAAAAATTGATAAAATGTTTTTTACTTTATTTAAAAATAAAAAAAGGATGACTGGGCAGTTAAAACTTTTCTAAATGTTAGGACCTGGTTTTGTTTTTGGACACTGTCTTCTCAGTGATTATGAAAAACATTCTAACACCATTTCAAAAACCCAAAATGAAAAAAACCCCTAATGTACTTTTTTCTTATCTTCTTTTTGTTCACCCCTTTCCAGGCGTGGGGCCTGGCCCTGGTGGGCCCTTACGTTTTCGTGAACCTGTTGACGTTTTGGTCCCCCCATACAGAAATAATTTTCTGGATTTTCCACTTAAGGTCAGTCCTATCTGAATCTTTTTGAAAAGCTCCCAAAAAGTACGTTTTTCTTTTTCCTTTTTTTTTCCTAAAAAAAGGGGGTTAGTTTTTAAAACACATTTTTTTGTATTTTTCCCGAATGACAACCTTTTTAAAAAATGGATTAGTTTCATCATGACATGTAGACAGTTGTCCCGAATAATAGACATTTGAGAAAGCCCACATTTTCCCACGTCTTTCCATTTTCTTCACCTGTAAATAAATTAAGATACTCAACATCGGGTTTCTTCCCCAAGGCGGTTTTAATTGATATATAAACGCCTAACACAAAAAACGGATGTGTCCAACCTTCATCCATTTGGCCTGGTTTTCCTGGGGGTGTGTTTGGTTTTAAAGCGAGGGGGCCGTAGCCCTTTTCTGTCCCCCGCCCAAAACCCGCAAGGCCCGGTTGGTATTTTCAGGCAGCGACCCCAGATGACCTGCCCTCCTGGGGGATGAGCATCTTTCCCCGCAAATGGCTTTTGGAAACCCAAAAATTTCCCCCCCCCTTTTGGGAGGGGTTTTTTCCGGCTTTGATTGTCCCCAATCAAACTACAAGGCAGCAGTAGTTCCCTCGAGCGGAACGACATGGCATAATGATAAAAGGCAACTTCAGGCCATTTAGAATCAAGTCTGAGAAACTTAGTTTAAGAATGTCATCACCATGTGATGAAGGTAATGTCTAGCAAATTGAGCAGTGTCACTTATATCTCTAGGGCAGTGCCAAAGAGCAAATTTACCAACCTTGTCTTTTCAAGAGGTTAAAATCCTCATACAGAGAAAATCTGCAGTAGACTGGAAGACACACACTGGATATGATTATGAAAAAGACCTAAGCAGAACAGACCAGGTAATTATATTTCAACTACACACAGGACACTGTAGACTCAACAAACACTTATATAGACTAGAAATAAGTCAAACAGCTCTGCCAGTGTCAGCAGGCGGAACAGACACCAGAGCATATCCTGCAAGACTGTCCTCTCTGTGTGAGCTGAGAAGCAACATGTGGCCACACCAGTCGACCGAAAATCAAGCTGTGGAAACCTGACAGACCTGAAGCTGACTGCCCGTTTGTGGTCCATAGAAATTAGCGATGACCAGAGATCGCTGAAGAACTTATATCTCTTATACCTGGTCCTGTCTGTAACTGAGTATATCTTGGTGATGCTGACTTTCAGTCTTATGTAGATATATATGTGGTAAGAATACAGAATGAGTTTATGCCCATCACACTTTGATGCACAAAAGTTGCGACATGTAGTAGGATGCTTTACCGTGTTGACTTTCCAACCATAGAAGACAGAACAAGACCGACAAACAATATCTACTGTGCTGTAAATCTTGACAGAAAAGACGAAGGCTAAACAGAAAAACCTTGGATGGACAGGTGGCATTATTTGGTTTTGCGAGAGGACATTGAACCTTGTGAAGAATGGATACATGGGACTTAGGAAGCAGGGCATTCTTTTCAGGGCATTAAACTGGATAGAGAATCATTAGTTCAGACGTTGACTGGTGAAAATTCATTTGAGGATGATGTCTATTTGTGCATTTTATTCTCTTGTTAGAGACATGGGAACTCATGGCTTTTTCACAGCATGGGTTGTAGGAGTTACTTGCAGAAAGACATGGTGTTTTGTTCTGACCACAAGTAGTTTGACTATGGAAGCTGTACAATAAAAAAAGAAATAGATCGCCTGACTGAAGTCACAGTTTTACCTGTGTATGTTTTCCCTCGGTGACTCATTGATTATTCTCAGGAAGATCGAGCCGAAAGACAACCGTTGGAGGTAAAAGCTGGAAAATAATCAGTTTTTTTTGTGCCGGGGAACGAATGGACTGATAGGGTCAAGGCTATGAGGTCATGGTGGTAAATGACCCAGGGTTAGCGAGGGGGCTAGCAAGACCCTGCCCCAACCTCCACGCGGTGACCCTGGAAACAGACTCTGGTTCCGGTCTGGCTAGAGGGCAGGGATCGGGAGAAAAAAACTACGGTAGTGGTAGCAGTGCAATTACGGAAATACAATAAAGAAAATACAGGCAAAGCCAAATCTCCTGCCCGATGTCCAACAAGATATTGCCAAAGTCCTGAACGCAAAGAAACAGCAACGAAACGTCTCAGACAGGGATGAGAGGTGCATCCAGTGACCAAACGTATGCCCACGTGGGGCGGCTCGAAGCCTGAGGAGGGGCAAACATTGCCACCCCGTCGGCAAGAATAAATAAGACATGACGTAACGAATAAAGTTCACCGTGTTGGGCGAGAGAAGATTGCAGCTGACTCCGCATCGGTAGCCTGGCAGATACATGTCGGCAGGTTTCCCGAGCGCAAAGAACAAGTTGGTTTAGTGCATAACGAAACTACCCGCCCTAGGAAAACCAAAAGGTAATTGTTCGACTAAAAATTAACACCCCCGGAAGAACTGAGGTTGGTGATGCCAAACGGAACTGCCAGCCTTGGGGCAACCGGGCAAGGTTTGTTTGCAGTCGTAATTAACATCCCCGGAATAACTGGGGCGGGTGATGGCGGGAAGCGCAAAAACCACAGTTACGCTGATAGCGCCGACTGAAACGACCCTCTACATTATTTGTACTCGGCCCCATGCCAGTGCTTTTGAGGTCAATTGCAAATTGCCACGTACCAATGCGCGTCTAGAAAAGGCCGAGAATGTTCCTTCTCCGGATCATACTCAATGAGGTGCAAAAGGGCCCACAATGTACGGATCAGACAGGAAGTTCGGGTCTGAACATTGGCGAAGGATACTTTTACACGGTGTTTTATACGAGTAAGACGCTGTCCGAGGATAAGCTTACAAGCCCCGAGAAAAATTTCAGTCAGAACGGGGAAAATAGCGTAACTCACTGTCCGCGTAGATCAAAAGCCCAAAATACGGCAAGCTGATCGAACCCAGGGGAAAACCTCACCCCAGTAAATCAAAAGCTGGCTGAAAACGAACACCCCACCGAAGGATAAGCAACTGAGCTAAATAGGTACTGAAGGCTTGCACGTACATCAGTTTCGATGTTTGGCCGTTTATATATCACAATGAGAATGATTAAAACAGGCCTAGAACGATCGAAGAAGAAGAATGGACTGAAGACTTGAGGGCCCCTTCAACATTGGAAAACGGTAACCATCAGGTCAGCTCCAAAATATTTGTCAAAACTTTGTTTACGTTATATTCTGTAATAAAAAGTATCAAATCGTATATCTTATGCTAATGAGAGAGAGAAGTGCTGGGACAAGGGTGATGCAAACATTATCACTATAGAAAAATATATGGGTATGAAGAATTAACATTTAACAAAAAAAGGGGAAAAGTATGTGGATTTTAATATGTTTACCGCATAATCCCCCAAACGTAAGAGAGCGAAAGAACACAGATCTATTTAGAAAGAACTCAAATTCAAAGAAAACTGGCTGTTCTACAAAAAAATGAGACATTATTGAAGTATTTTGGAATATAAAAGACCCGAAGGGTTGGAGAAGGCTATTATGGAAGGAAGCATCCTGCCAAAGAGGAGAAGAGGAAGACCACGGAGAAGATGATTCTGATGTAACTGATGATTTGAGCATGACGGTTGAAAAGGTGGGACATGAGAGCAAAATATTCCGAAGGACTGTTAGATTGGTAAAGTTATGTCCATGACAAGATAGTTGATGATGATACAAAAACAGAGATGATCGCGGTGACTATAATAACTATCGTGATATCTCGTTACTCAGGATCATTAGGAAGGTATTGGCTCACGTTGTACTAAATAGACTAGGGCCTACATAAACTTGCAAACAGAGTATACTATGAGCTACAATGTGGATTAAGATCCACCATGGACATGTTATTCTCCTAAAGTAAAGACAACTACAGTAGAAATGCTGCAAACAAAGAATGCCACTAAACATTGCTTTCATAGTACTAGCAAATGTATTTGGCCAAGACAGCAGAGTTGGCTTTAAGCTTCTGAAACATTAGGTTGCCTTTTATATGTTGCCTAAAATCATCTTATCATTCCATAATAACATGAAGGGTAGAGTAATGTTTGATAGAGTCTCATCCAGTGTAGTATTTATCAACAGCAGCATTAAACAACGGCGTGCACTTGACCACACTCTTGGGAGATTTTCTCCTTGCTTCTCTCCTATGCTTTCAAATAATTCAAAGCAGGTATATATATCCACACAAGATCAGAAGGAAAACTATTCAACATGGCTCGACTTAGTGCAATGTTCAAAGTCACCATCAGGGAGTTTCTGTGTGCAGACGATGCAGTACAAAGAAAGGGTTTCAATATCTCATTGTCGCTTTTGCTGCAGCGTTCAAAGAATTAGGAGGTAGAGGTAGAACCAGCTGGCTCCATAGACTATTCAACCAAGTATGGATCACACAAGAAACACCAGAAGACTGGAGGAATGCAACATAGTTCCATCTGGAAGAAGAAAGGAGCAAGACGGACTCAAAGTATAGAGGAATAGCGCACTGAGCCACAATGGAAAAATATTCTGAAAAAACTGTAAAAGGCTCCGCCACATCATCGAGCCACAGCTTAATGACTCCCAAAATGGGATTCAGGAAGAACAAAAGCTGTACAGACGCGACATTCACCTCATGCAGTTAGTAGAAAGGACTATCGAATCCGAAAAACACCTACACGTTGTTGTAGACCAAAAAAAGCGTTCGACCCGTAGATAGGTAAGTTGTGGAAAATACTAACAACCTATGGGGTTAATGTCCACCTAACCAACCTTGGAAAGAGCCTTATACCAACAGTCAATATACGATTAAAAAAAATACAGGACTATCAGAAAAGTTTGACGTAGGTCGGGAGTAAGACAAGGTTGCGTACTATCCCGCTGCTGCTCATCACATTTATTGGGACACATCTGTAAAGTAGCTAACACCAGCAAAGGAAAAAACCCTCGGAGAGCTCTTAAACGAATTTCTTTTGCAGATGATCAGACAATCATATCAACAGAAGAACAGCTGAAAAAACATTAACAAACCCAGATAGTATGTAAGAATACAACATGAGAATAAACATTGACAAAACAAAGTAATGATATCCCAGAGAAAGGGGATTACAATATCTGCATCGACAATCGTCCACTAAAACAAGTAATAGACTTCACATACTAGGGAAAATTTTTTCAGCAAACGGAAGAATAACTAATGAAATTCAACAAGATGCAAAAAGCAAATCAAATGATAGGACAAATGGTAATTTTAAGATGCAAACACGTCACCATGAACACAAAAAGAGCAATGTTCACACAATCTTTCTCCACACTATGTTACCAGTCAAACCTGGGCGCTGACAAAAAAGATAGGGAAAAAAACTAGTCAACAGAGATGAAGGTCCATGCAGAATGCTGGGTGCAAAAAAAAGACGTTGAGAAATGAAGACACGGAAAAAGTGGGTACAACATCAGTACTAGACTTATCAAGAAACAACAAATTAAATGGTTCGGTCACGTAAGCAGATTACCATCAGACAGTGCACATCAAAGAGCAATGCTGCTAGATACAATGGATACAAACTAAAAGGTTTGCATGCAAAAGATGGACCCCAGGATAACAGAGGCGAAGGGAAGACACTATCTACGAAGTGCATCTAGGGCCCGTTTTTTGAAATCTCATCTTGACCTTGGGCGCTGTTAGGCAAACATGATTCAAGAAAAGAAAGAAAGATTCAAGAATTTGCCCCGATAATCAGCCTAAGAAAAAAATAAATGATTTAAGAATTATCAGAACATCTATTAACATTGAAAGTCGTACGTCCGAAGGCTCGGGTGCCGGGGCCCGCAAGAAACAAAGAATAGTACCACTAAAACCTACAATCCATGTCGTAAGAGGACTGATGTAGGCCCTAGGAAACTCCCCTAGTAAAAAAAGAAACGCAGACATCGGATGTGTGCCTACTTGTAGAGGGCAAACTGGACAACGTACAGACGCTCTTAGGCTCAGATCACATACAAATCACAGAGTGGTTGACAAGTGGTCGATATGGATAGTAAGAAGAAGAAGATGATGGAAGGAGCAACACTTTTGGGTATAATCGGCTCAATCAGCAGCAACTTATTCTTCAGCACTAAATTGTGAAGACACACACTGCATGGTCAGGTTAACAAAGCGTGTATGTGTAAATGTGGCACTCATACGAAACACCAAGACATAAGTATAAAACATGTGTTCTCAGCACTCTGCTGTATGGCAGTGAGACATGGACAACATATACCAAACAAGAGATCGTATTAACACCTTCCACATCCCACTGTTCAGGCGAATATACAACATCCGATGATGAGACCACATCTTCAATATAGAAGTCCTGGCCTTCCGGCAATGTGCACCTTGATGAATCAGCGACTTCTGAGATGTTGGGACACGTGCCGCATGAGAGATGGTAGAATCTCAAACGAAATTTATATGACCAACTCGCAGCTGGTGCCCAGCATCATTGGTGCCCATTACTAAGGTTCACTGACACTTGCAAGCGTGATCGAAATTCGTGCGGCATAGACAAGATTAATTAGGGGCTGTTGTCTAGAGACTGGCATGGAGGGCAGTGACCGGTGGCTCAAAACACCTGTATGTTGCCGGGGCCCGCAAGAGGCAAGAATAGTAACACTGTAACCAGTCATATTGTAAAAGGCGGCTGAGGTAGTGGCCTAGGAATCCCTAGTAAATAAAAAGTGTCGTAGAAATTGGATC
>JADZMA010001827.1:0-14668 GCA_020796225.1 Arion vulgaris
AATACATTGAAACAAAAATACAATGGTTTGTCTTTTGAGAATGGAATAAAACGAACTACCAATAACACATACATTAAAAATAGATCAGATACTAGACCCAAAGGGAAGACAAAAAGAAGGATAGACAAAAAAAAAGGGCACCTAAATAACACAGATATAACACAAAAGGCGACTCATCTGAAACTAGAACGCAAATAAAGCCACTCCTACAGCAACGGCAAGAGTGGAAAACAATTCCATTATCTACCTGGGAAAGACAAATAGCCCAAAGATGGACTCCATTCACAGTTGCATTGTGGGCCCAGCATAAAAGTTGAGAACACTCTGTGCTGTTATCACATTTACCGTGAATTTCCATGAATACCAGCCTCATTATTGTCCTCTGTTTCCATGTACACCAGCCTCCAAAATTGTCTTCTGTTTCTATGCTCAACCTTATTATGTCTTCTGTTTCTATGTAGCACAACCTCCATATTGTCTTCTGTTTCTATGTAACACCAGCCTCCATATTGTCTTCTGTTTATATGTAGCACCAGCCTTATTGTGTCTTCTGTTTCTATGTACACCAACCTCATATTGTCTTCTGTTTCTTGTAACGCAGCCTCCATATTGTCTTCTGTTTCTGTAACGTCAGCCTCCATACTGTCTTCTGTTTCTATGTAACACCGACGTCCTATGTCTTCTGTTTCTATGTAACCCCGACGTCCTTATTGTCTTCTGTTTCTATCACCGACGTCCTTGTGTCTTCTGTTTCTATGTACCCACGCCCCATTGTCTTCTGTTTCTATGAACACCGACGCCCTATTGTCTTCTGTTTCTATGTAACCCCCACGTCCTTATTGTCTTCTGTTTCTATTAACACCCGTCTATTGTTTTCTGTTTCTATGTAACACCCACGTCCTTATTGTCTTCTAAAGGTTTTGGCAGAAGGATTGATCACATAGCACTGAGTTTCCTTAGGGCCCTCTGTCCCTGCCCTATAGAGACCCATTGTTGCCTTCTTTGTATATAACAAATTTGAATGTTTATGCGGGTTCAACAGTTCTTGATTTGCTAATTATAAATCTTCCTGAAAAAAACCTACAAAAAGACATGTTTGTTATATCGTCTGACTTGGGACAGTAGGGGAAATATTTGGCTTCTTGCGTGGATATTCCAGCCATTGGCCTGTCTTCAAAAGTTGGCACCAGTGAATTAATTTTTCCCACAGAAACCGTGCGGCTCTTGCTTTGCTAGCTGTGTGTGATACTATGTGTATGATGCTGCTGTGTGATACTTGCTGTGTTGATAGCTGTTTTGATACTGGCTGTGCTGATGCTGGCTGTGTTGATACTAGCTGTGTATGATGCTGCTGTGTGTGATACTAGCTGTGTAGATGCTAGCTGTGTGTGATACTGGCTGTGTGATGCTAGCTGTGTGTGATACTAGTGTGTATGATGCTAGCGTGCATGTATTGATGAAACCACGAAGAAAAAAAACCGAAATGTTTGTATTATATTCAGGAGCGGAGACTTCTAAAAGGTTACTTTTTTCTATTGTTTTGTATTGTTAAAAGAGTGATCCTTTGTTTAGAACAACAACTGTATTTGAAACAAAAATAGTGATACCAATTTCTAAATTTTCATTCAAGAAGACTTCGTATAAGATGTTCTCTTCTGAAACACGTAAAACAAAGTACAGTAGTTCTACAAAGTACAAAAGCAATGTTTTTTTATTTTTCCCTTTCTCCTAAAAGTTTTACTCAGTCTTCCCTTATAAGATTTTCATCTCAATTCTCATTGCACCCCTGTCTTATAACCCTTTCGTACTAGTAAATGGTTGAAAGTCGAAAGAAATCAAATCTAAAGCCAAATTAAATATTCGACTATAATGTTAAAGCATTTCTGCTGTATGGGATAGAGACACGGAGAACAGCTAAAACATAGATTCCCAAACTTTTTCCCACGCTACTTTGCATCGACATAATCTTGTAACTCCCCTCCAATTGAACAGTTTGTCAACTACTTCCATATATACATGATATTTTCTCTTTGACATAGAAATTGTTTTATATTTCTGTCATACATGGTCAACTTTCAAATGATTATATTCATGAAATAGAAAATTGATGAAAAATGGAACGTGTATGATGGGCATAGATAAATTAATGCAGAATTAAAACTTTAAATGATTATTCATCCAAAAATCACGAAATGATTTATTTTAAAATATATATTATTAATTTCTTCTTTATGGAGATCCCGACCCTAATCTCTGAACCGCCTCCTTTTCCCTTTTTCCCCAATGCTTCAGAACACATTATCGTTCCCTAGAAGGCTTCAGTCCACTGGGTGTAAATTCCGCCCACTTGGAACCAATGGGCTAAAAAATAACTAATAAATGACAAATATTAATTAACTAATGTCTGCGCCGAATGGAGATTTGAGACGATATGAAGGTGTCACCAGCGGGGAAAACGTGGCTGAAGTGCACCCAGATCGAGAATGCTCGGCAAAAGCGAGACACAGGCTAACAATGATGCCGTAAATTTCGCAGGTTCCACATGGGAGCAAACAGCAGAATTCTCAGACACTTTACTCTGGTGAGTGCGACCGGTCCTAAGTACGGTATGGCGCGTGGAGCAATGCATCGAACAAGCAATTCGAAAAAGTGAGCAGCAGTCAAAACCGGGCCTACGCACTTATCACTGGAGCCAAAAGTCCACGCCCATCAAGGCGATGGGGAACCACCCGGCATCCAAACCAATGACTGACCAAAAGGGGACAAGAAAGTAGTAGTCTTGGGGAAAAAGCTCAAAGGGCTCAAATCGCACCCAATGCGGGAAAAAATGTTTCAATCCGGAAAGTGGAGAATACAGAGATCTAACCTTAGAATCTCTAACGCCTGCCAAACCACCCAGTCCTTCCAAATGCACGAAACCAACCCCGGCAATCGACAAGTGCCCCCCTGGAAAAAAATGCCAGAACTAAGGAATCAATCCCAGGCATAATGAGCAAAGGGACCAAACGAACCTCGACAGAAAAACTGCAGCGAAGGCACATAGTCAAGCCCTAAAATGGTGGACGCGTCTACACGGAGGGATCGGCAAATAACGCAATAGCGATGGCGGAGGAGGAATAGTGCTAAAATTCCAAAAAGTCACGGTCAGAAAAGCGATTGCACGGCAAATACTCGAATAATTTTACCGAGCTGAGGCAGAGGCAATCAAGGCGGCCGAAATGATCTTGGAGAGAAAAAACACTACGCGAACAAGGTCGTGATATTCACCGATGCTCTATCGGTCATCAGGGCACTCAAATGCGTCGGCAAAACTGAGATGAATGAGCTCAAACGTCCCTCGCTGAACTAACGAGTTCACTCAAACGCACTGTCATCCAGTGGATACCGTCACACTGCAACATTGGGAAACGAAGCGGCCGACAAGCTACCCAAAAGAGGGCGGGCGACTACCCAGACTGATCTCGAGATCAGCTATGAGAAGTCAAACAACCATCGGTTCGCACTATCAAAGCAAGTGGGCAAAAGCCACCCCAGTACACAAACAGTGACGGTTCCCTTGGTCTCTCGCGCAGTGAACAAGTTCCATATTTCGCCTCCGAAAGGGCCCACAACAAGCTCAGAGCCCAATGTTCCATAAATTTAAATTGGCTAGCCTTGCCCATGCAATATGGAACATGACCAGAACACGTCTTGCAAGACTGCCCACGTTTAGCAGGTATACGAAAAAAGTACTGGCCACAACACACAGAGCTTCATGGCCCGCGGGGGAACGGAGTCCCAAAAACAACATAAAAATTTATGAAGAAGTTGGTCCATCAGGCTAGGCCGGGAACGCAAGAAAAGAGATAGGTGTTACCAGCGAGGAGCTTGTGGAGAGCTCAGACGATATGATAGGTGTCCCGCGAGGGCTTGTGGAGAGACTGAGACGATATGATAGGTGTCACCAGCGAGGAGCTTGTGCAGGGCTGAGACGATATGATAGGTGTCCAGCGAGGCTTGTGGAGAGACTACGAGACGACATGATAGGTGTCACCAGCGAGAGCTTGTGCAGAGACTGAGGGCGATATGATAGGTGTCACCAGCGAGGGGCTGTGCGAGACTGAGACGATATGATAGGTGTCACCAGCGAGATTGTGGAGAAATGAGACGACATGATAGTGTCCGGGGAGGCTGGGAATCTGAGACGACGGTAAGTGTCACCAGCGAGGGGCTTTGGGGAGACTGAGACGACATGATAGGTGTCCCAGCGAGAGCTTGTGCAGGGGACTGAGACGATGTGATAGTTTACCAGCAGGAGCTTGTGGAATACTGAGACGATATGATGATTTTACCAGCGAGGAGCTTGTGGAATACTGAGACGATATGATAGATTTTACCAGCAAGGAGCTTGTGGAGATACTGAGACGATATGATAGGTGTCACAGCAGGAGCTTGTGGAGAGACTGAGACGATATAGGTGTCACCAGCGGGCTTGTGGCGAGACTGAGACATATAGTGTCACCAGCTAGGAGCTTGTGGCAGGCTGAGACGATATGGTGTCACCAGCTAGGAGCCGTGGGGAGACTGAGACGATATAGGTGTCACAGGAGGAGCTTGTGGAAGGGAAAAGAGACAGATCCAAGTGAACCATAAGGTTAAAAACCCATGACGCGGGATAGGAAAATTCAGAAAACTGTAGATAAATATAACAAGAAGGGCTTTCTTGGGAACCCACGGGAAAGCAAAAAAAATGGAGATTAGAAATATACAGAGAAGAGATTTGGAGGCAGAGATTGCCGAAGAACTGGAAGGAGCTGTGAGACAGCTAAAGATGGGAAAAAGATGGCATGAGTTGTGGAGGTCTATTCTTCAGCGGTGGAAAGGAAGAGAGAGAGAGAGAGAAGAAGAAAGAGAGGGAAAAGGGAAAAGAGAAGGGGATATAGAGATGAAAGAGAATTCCACTATGATATGAGAAAGAAAACTTTCTCTGTCTAATTCGAATAACTGATTAAAGATCTCACCCCTACACTGTTGTGAATATATAACTTCATCCCCTAACCCTTTCCCCCTTCCCCAAATCTCTGTCCCATCTTATCAATTTGGATCATTCTGGAAGTCTATTTTTCTGGCTCTTGATTTCCCATGTTGTCACTGTGTTATATCTTCCATCATTCTAAAGATATCATGGGTGAACTACAACAAGCAGACTGCTACACTCAGGTTATTTATGAAGTTCGACCTTAGGTCAGCATCATTTTAATCTAATCTTGGACCTTGACCATCTTATTGTCTTAAAGAACAACAATAATAAATAACAACTAGTAACATCCAAATTACAATTAGAAAGATAACATAATAAAAAATGCTTATTGATTATGAAGTTTTAAGTCATGACGTAAAATCTTGCGTTAGACAGCACTCCCTGTACCCCCACTCATGTTTGATTAATCTCAACATTTTTGCACCAATGAAACTTGTATGAACGCATTTTCCGATTTTATTGGATTTAACATTTAATTTATTACACAACTGAAGTATCTTCTTCTTCTTCTTCCCAACGCTCATATCGACCACTTGTTAACGCTCTGATGATTGAGTGATCTGAGCCTAAGAGTGATTGTACTTGCTAGTTATCGCCTACAAGCAGCCAGCACATCCGATTTCTGCGACGCTTTTATTACTAGGTAGCTTCTCTAGGTCTTACATCAGTCGCCTCGCGACATCCTTATAGTCACAGTGGTACTATTCTTTGCTTCCCTTGTGGGCCAGGCCCAAAATGCGTGAAACTGAAAGTATCAAACTAACGAAATGAAGAACAACAGAAAGACTAAATCTTTTAAAACCCACAAAAAAAAGAACTGCTCATCAATAAATAAAATTGAGAAACTCCGAGATTTTTAAAATTAAGTTCCAGAGTTTTAAGGTGGTTTACAAACGAAAAAGTGACTGCATTAGTGAAATTTACAGAACAAGGGACAGGAAACCCACTAAGGAACTCCAACTTCACTTCAAGAAACGCCATCACTCTCATAGTGTGACTGAACATATGAAACCGATCCAGAAAACGTCACGTTAAAAGTATTAAACACAATTAACTTGTTTTCTTAAGTCAACCGCTCTCTCTAATCTTAGCCCCCTGGCTCTTAAAAAACAATAAATGCAATCTATACTTCTCTATTATTGACGGTCTTCTTTTTTGTTCTTGCGTAGTTCATTTCTTTCAATTCTTGTTCTACTGTTGCCTCCATGTAATTTTGAATCTTCCACGTTTCCTGTTTTTCCCTCTGGTATCCATCTCAGTGCAGTTTCATAATTTGTCTCATGTGTATCACATGTCACATCCATCTCCCGCATCTCTTCTGTGACAAATTGTCTCATTGTATCACATGTCCATCCCATCTCAGCATCTCTTCTGTGACAGAATTAGTTTCATGTGTATCACATGTCCCATCCATCTCCAGCATCTCTTCTGTGACAGAATTAGTCTCATGTGATCACTGTCCCATCCATCTCCCGCATCTCATCTGTGACAGAATTAGTCTCATGTGTATCACATGTCACATCCATCTCCAGCATCTCTTCTGTGACAAAAATTAGTCTCATTTTGTATCACTTGTCCCATCCATCTCCCGCATCTCATCTGGTGCAATTAGTCTCTGTATCCCTGTACATCCATCTCCAGCATCTCTTCTGTGACAGAATTAGTCTCATGTGTATCACATTCATCCATCTCCAGCATCTCTTCTTGACAGAAAATTTGTCTCATGTGTATCACATGTCCCACCCATCTCCCGCATCTTTCTAGATGATGGTGTTTATATTCCCCTTTTTGAGACGTACAGCGTTCTTGGGTCCGAGATAAATTTGGACCAGAACACCCTAATATCTTCTGTCACTACCAACCTGAGATGAAATTGACCAGAACACGTAATATCTTCTGTCACTACCAACCTGAGATAAATTTGACCAGAACACACGTATATCTTCTGTCCACTACCAACCTGAGATAGAATTTGACCATAACAGTACATCTTCTTCCACTACCAACTTCAATAAAGTTTATAAAAAACATCACGTGCAGTTTCTATTATCTCGCCATAATCAAATGTTACACTCATGAATAGAATAATGTTGACATGCTACCAGATTGCTGTTAGATTTTTCATAATTTAAAACTAACATCTTCTTGCTGCTGTATATAACATTCTCTAGAAAATTTATTATTACGTCTCAAATGAATCAAATAACAGACTTCACAACCAAGTTTAATGTCAAAAATGATTACAATACAAGAGTGTGAAATTTGTTTAAAAGATGGTTGATAGGATTATATCCCTATCACTTTGGGGATAACCATGTGTTCTGTGATCTCTTTCTTACACCGGAAGTCTCAGCCCTTAGTGCATAGCTCCCCAGCACCGCGAGGTCCCGATGTCATTTTTTAAAATAGTGAAGATATTTTGTGAATTTTATTTTAAATCTTTTCAGTAATTTTGACCGGACAGCGGCTTTCCCGCCTGCTCTTTCCATTTAAACTGCCAAAGGGTTTTTTACATCTCAATCCCCGGAACCCCGTTTTATCTCCATCCCCCGTGGACTAGGAACCGATCCCCTCCCTGGAAGGGGATCTCGGGAAAAAATATCAGATGGCTCCCGGGGGAAAATCGCCCTTTGGTAAAAGGACATCAATATAACTTAAGAAGCAGAGATTATCCTTAGGGGGATATGCAAAATGCCCAAATCAAAAAAAACATATTGTACATTAATTTTCCCAACCTTTCGCTTGTTAAATTGTGATAAAATTTGACATACCAATGTGTTCCTTCGATATCTAACGTAACGTATATGATAATCAGCATAAAATAGTTTGTCCTCAGCTGCCCTTTGCCCCCCCCAACCGTCCCCCAAAATTTCTCCTCTCTCTCATAGAATTCCCCCTGCGCCGTCTGTTAAAACCACAATTATCCTAATCCATCTTCTCGGGGTCTTCTCTTCTTCTTTTTGTTAGAAAGCCCCTTTCCCATGATGGCCCTCCCCAGTCCTTTTGTTTTTATACCCCATTTCTTTTTCTCTTTCTCAAAGCAGGGCCCAGTTAGAAATGTATAGACTTGGGAAGAAATGGGGAGATTTGGGAAAAAATGTGTGAACTTGGGAAATGGGGAGATTTGGAAAAATGTATGAATTTGGAAAAGAAATGTAAAGGGGAAAAGAAACTTGGAAGAAAAAAATTTTGAGATTTGGGGAAGAAATTTTAGACTTGGAAAAATGAAAAGATTTGGGAAAAAATGTAAGATTTTGGAAGAAATGTTTAGACTTGGAAGAAATGTATGAGATTGGGAAGAAATGTATAGACTTGGAAAAATGTATGAGACTTGGAAGAAATTTGAGACTTGGAAAAATGTAAGACTTAAGAAATGTAAAACTTGGAAGAAATGTAAATTTGGAAATGTTTTAGATTTGGAAAAATTTTAAAGAGATTTGGGAAAAAAATGTATTAGACTTGGGAAATGTATGAGATTGGAAGAAATGTATTGACTTGGAAGAAATGTATAGATTTGGGAAAAATGTATGGGGAAAAAATTTATGAGATTTAAAATTTTAGGACGGGAAAAATGTATGAGATTGGAAAAATTTTGAGACTTGGAAGAAATGTATGGACTTGGGAAATGTATGAGATTTAAGAAAAGGAATTGGAAGAAATGTATGAACTTGGAAAAAAAAACGGAAAAATGTATGAGACTTGAAGAAATGAAAATTTTGGGAAAAAAAATGTAGAGATTTGGGGGAAAAATGTGGAATTGGAAAAGAAAGGAGACTTGGAAAAAATGTTGAGATTTGGGAAAAAAGTGGACTTGGAAAAATGTATAGACTTGGAAAAAATTTAGAGATTGGAAAAATTTGGGAAAAGTTGGGGTAGAAGTTTTAAATAAACCCCAGACTAAAGGATCACCCACCCTCCCCTTAAAATTTTCCCCAAGCCCCGGGATTGTGCGTGATAAATGACAGTTGAAGGTTACATTCTAAAAAAAAGGGGTTCAATATCATTTTTAAAAATCTTTTTTTTTTATTTTCCCTTTTCGTTTTTTTCCTCGGGGGGAAAAAAAAAGGTTTTTTCTCGGGAGGAAATAAAAGGTAATTTTATTCTCGGAGGAAAGGGGGTAATTTATTCTGGAGGAAATGGGAAAATTTTTCTCGGGGGGAAAAGGAGGAATTTTCGGGAAAAGGGAAATGGGGGGAAATTATTCGGGAAAAAAGGTAATTTATTTGGAAAATGAAGGAAATTTTAAAAAAAAGGTTTTAAAGACAAAATTAAATCATTGCTCGGACTTCCCCCGGCCGCCCTTCCCAGGGACACCAGCGTAAGTATTCCCAAACCGACCGAGCTGGAAACAACCCTGGGTCCCAAAAAGCCCAGTGAACAGGGCATGGTCAGGATTTAAACCCCCGGCCCGTTGGAACCCAAGACAACATTAATACTTAACCCCAGAATGCAGGGCGAAAAAAAGTTCAAAAAACCTTTTCGAATTAAAAAATGTTTTAGTAGCAATTTCCTCTTGATAAATATTATATATATATGTTGACTTGCCCAATGTTTGCAAATGATTTCAGCGTATTTTAAATAATTTGAAAACCTCTCAACCTTTTCCAAATCAATTTCATTAAATACTCCCAAACAAATAGAGGGGAAGAGTCTGGTAACAAGATTTTACCAAAAATTAAAATCTTTTTATCGTTTAAATTCAAACTAATTGGCAAAAAAAGGAAATTCGCCCGCGGTTTGGCCTTAAAAACAAATTTGCCCGGGCCCCGTAAAAAATCAAAATTATTTGCTTTTGGTTCTGAGATGAGCAAAATTTAAAGTAGGAAAAAAACGCCCCCTGCACGGGCAAGGGGCCCAGTCACAAAACACCTACAAATTCACACAAACCAACACACCACCCCCACCTAAACACAAAATCCCCTTTTGCATTATGGGATCGAAAAATTGATTTCCGATTCTATTCTCATGACTTCCCGGGAATGGAAAAATGAGAATAGCTGAAAATTAAATTTGTTCCTCTAAAAATAATAAAATAAATAAGAAAAAAACTGAAAGAATAAAAATTAAGAGCAATTCCAAAATGGTAGGGAATGGTGCCCAAAAATTTTTTGGGCGGCTAGAACAAGATAATTTGTTGGTATTTACACAAATGAAGGACCAGATTTTGAACGTGTTTTTTCAAAATTCATTTTCCAACATTTAAAAGGTAAGTCCCCCACCTCCCCCCTTTTTTTCCAGTCCCCCAAAGTATGGACCCCAGGGGAAAGGCATAAGATCACCGAAACCATGTCTATCCCCACGGGTGCCCTGGAACAGAAAGCATGATGGAAACACTGTCTTAACCCCAGTCTAAACTGGTTCCTCTCAACTTTGGGTTTGGACAGACAGCCGAACAATCCTAAATTGTCGCCTCATGAATCAACCAAAAAAGAAATTTAAAAAGAGACAAATATATTGCAAAGCTGTTTGAAACATTTGATAAACTAAAAACCCCCTCCCCCAAGAACTGGACTCATTGTGTAGACATTCAACAACAGAGAACGAAAGAAAAAGATTTCCCCCTAAAAAAATGGTTTAACAAAAGAAAAAAAACAATCTGATTAAAAAAAGATCGGCTGTAAAGACTTTCCCCAAATGCACAATCAATACTGACCCCTAATGGTTGGATTTAATCTCAGATAATAAAAAAAAAAACCCCCAAAAAACAATGGAAATAAGGGTTGAAGCTTATCAAGCACTATGATATTTAATAAAATAACATTTAAATAAAAAAAAGAAGATATCTGAAAAAAAACAGACAAAATACGAGCTTTGTTTTGTTTCTGGTTTCCCCGGAGAAATTTGCTGGGATTGTTGTTTCGTACCAGGAAGTGGGGGGTCTGAATTTCGACTCCCTGGGTTTTTTCTCTTCCAGGAAGGGGAAATCTGCATTTTCGCTCATTTTGTTTTCTCTGTCCAGGAAATGGGAGTCTGCATTTCACTCCATGTTGTTTTCTCTGCCCCCGGGTGGGTGTCTGTTTTTCGCCCATGTATTGTTTTGTGGAAGTAGGGGTCTGCATTGTCGACCCATATGTTTTTCTGTCCAGGAAGGGGGTTCTCATTTTGACCCATTTATGTTTTCTCCCGGAAAAAGGGGTCTGTGTCAACTTATTTTGTTGTCTCTGACCCGGGTGGGGTCACATTTTGACTCCATGTATGTTGTCTCTGTAAAGGGGGGGCCCCTTGTTGACTCCCTGTTTGTCTCTGTGGAAGTGGGAGTCTACATTTTTTGATCCCGAGGCTCCCAGAAAGGGGGGGTTTTTGTTGCTCCATGTATTTTCTCTTCCAGGAAGGGGGGTCGCATTTCGACCCATGATGTTGTCTTGAAGGGGAGTCTGCATTGTCGACTCCTTTTGTTTTCTCTGAAGGAAGGGGGAGTCTTTGTTTACCCATGTATTTTCTCGTCAAAAATGGGAGTCTACATTTGACCCATGTATGTTTTCTCTGAAAAGGGAAAGGGGGGGTCTACTTTTCGCCTGATGGTTTTTCCCGCCCAAAGGGAAATCCAGTACCCATATGTTCTCCCTTCCCGAAGTGGGAGTTCATTTTGCTAGTATGTTGTCTTGGAAAAGGGGTGGGGGGCTGATTTAAAATTTTTTTTTCCCGAAAGTGGGGGTTTTTTGGTATTTATGGGTTTCTCTGTACCAGGGGGTGGGGAGTCACATTGTCGACTCCTGTTTTTGCTTTGTTCTGAATGGAGTATTTCGACTCCATTTTTTTTCTGTACCAGGGGGTGGGGAGTCTGCATTGTTTACTCCCTGTTGTTTTTCTGTCCAGGGGTGGGTTCTTTTCGCTCATTTTTTTCTCTTGGGAGTGGGAGTTCATTGTCGACTCCATTTGCCCCGGGGGGGAGTCTTTTTTGCTCCATGTATGTTGTCTCTGTACGGGGGTGGGGGCCCTTTTCGCTCCATCTTTTTCCTTCCAGGGAAATGGGGTCTGCATTGTCGACTCCATGGGTTTTTTCTCGACCCGGAAGGGGATTCATTTTCGACCCATGTATGTTTTCTGTACCAGGGTGGGAGTCTCATTTTGACTCCATGTATGTTTCTCTGTCCAGGAAATGGGGTTCATTGTTGACTATGTTGTTGTTCTGTAAGGGGGGATCTACATTTTGTCCATTTTGTTGTCTCTGTACCAGGAAGTGGGGGTCTGCTGTTTACTCCAAAATTTTCTCTGTAAGTGGGGGTCTGCATTTTGCTATGTTTGTTTTTTGTACCGATTTTTTAAAATTTATCTTATCCATTATCCCCGGGTTTAAAACTGGAGAGAGGGGGGGAAGGGGGGGGATATCTTAATGTTCCCCCGCGTTTTTGGGAAAAAAAAAGGTCTTTAGGCAAAATGATTAAAAGGTTTGTATTGCGTCTAAAGTTTTTAGGGTTTAATCCAAGGGCCATGTCAATTTTTTTAATTTTTAACCAATTTTTTCCCTTTTTTGCGGTGCCGTATTTCTTTTCCGGGATACATCAACTAGGTAAAATTTAGGTAACCCGGATGCGTCGTGGGTCCAGGATGCGTCTGGAGGTCCAGGATGGGGCGGAGGGTCATGTGAGGTAACCAGGAGGGTCATGAGGTCCCGGATGGTCGTGAGGTAACCAGGATGGTCATGTGGGAACAGGGTCATCGTGTAGGGGAAAATGGGTAACCAGGGTCAGTCATGTGGTAACATGTGGTAACCCGGATGGATTGGGGAACCCCGGGTGCATCGTGGGGTAACCGGATGATCGGAGGGTAAAAGTGAGGTCCAGGATGCAGTCATGTGGGTAACCCGGGTGACAGGAGGTAACCCGGATGCAGTCATGTGGGGTAACCCGGATCAGTCGGGGGGTAACTTTTAGGTCCAGGGTGCAGTCATTAAGGGAACAAGGGTAACAGGATGCAGCGGGGTAACCCGGATGGAGTTATGTGGGGAACCCGGGATGGGTCATGTGGGGTTTAGGGTCAGTCATGTGAAACCCGGGTGGCATGGGTAGCCCGGGTGGGAATGTGAGGTAACGGATGCGTCATGTGGGGGAACCAGGGTCAGTCGTGTAGGGTAACTTTTGGGGAACCGGATATATGAAGGTAACATTTAGGGAACCAGGATCACATGGGAAAAAGGATCGAGTGAGGTAACCAGGATGGAGTCATGTGAGGGAATCAGGGTGCAGTCATGTGAAGGTAACAGGATGGCATGGAGGTAGCCCGGATGGAGACGTGAGGAATCAGGATAGTCATTTAGGGAACCAGGATGAAACATGTAAGGACAGGATGCGAATTTGAGGTAACAGGTGCAATGAATTACTTTAGTTTGACTATTTTAAAAATATGCTTTGGTGACTCGCCCTTCTCGATGGTATTACCAAAATTTGGTGACTCTTTAATCTCTGATGGGATTTTAAAAAACAGGGTTTGGGTTTTCCCACTAATGTCATCAGTTTTTGTGGGATTATGTTCACTTTTTAACCTTGTTTTAAACACTTGCTGTAAAAACAGATTAACACATGTAACAAATGACTAAAAACCCCCCCTTCGTAACACCTGCAAACCTCTGTAAAACCCCCTTTTTAACACCTTTTAAACACACATTATTTTTCCAAACCCGTAAAACCCCTTTCTGAACACACTTTCTGAACACACTTCTTAAAAAAACATTATTAAATTTAATTGCTTAAACACACTTTCTAACACACTTGCCAACCACTTTGAAAAATGCTGTAACCACTGACTGTAAACATGTAAACCATTTAAAAAACACTTCCTTAAAAATTTCTAACACACCCTTTTTGAAAAACCATTTACTTTTTAAAATTTTTAAACCCTTGTGTCCAAATTGCTGAACACCTTGTGCAACACACTTGCTAACCCTTTCTTAACAACTTGTTGTAACACACTTTCTGTAACACACTTGGTAACACACCTGTCCCAATGACTGTAACACCTTGCTGTAACACCTTAAAAAACTTCTGTAACACCTTTTCTGTAACAACTTGCTGTAACACCGTGAACACATGGAAACACTTTTAAACACATTGACTGTAACAACCCCGTAACACCACTTGTTAAACCCCTTGCCTTTAAAACACTTGCTGTAAAAAAATTGACTGTAAAACACCTGTAAAACTTCTGTCCCCTTTGTAAACACTTTCTGTAACACCTTAACACACTTTCTGTAACACACTTCGTAAAAACCCTTTTTAACAAAGCTGTAACACACCGTTTTAAAAATTTACTTTCCCCAAATTGCTGTAAAATTTTTTCTGTAACACCTTTTTAACAAAACCCCAACACACTTGCTGTAAAAATTTTTCTGTAACAACCCTTTTTGGCTTTTTTTTCCCCCCTGTAGACATTCTTCTTTTTTTTCTTTCGTCCCTTATTAGTTCAGGGGGTGGGGGTGGGATGGGGTTTGACTATTTTCCAAAAACCTGCTTTTTTGTTATCATGTTCCTTCTTATATTCGCCCTTTCCGATTTCATAGGTTTAGAAATTTTGATAGGAATGATAATTTGCATCCAGTTAAAATTTTACCCTTTTAAAAACTAAGAGCCAATGTCAAATTTGGGGAGATGGCCCCAAAAATTTTTTTAAGCCATTGAAAAATCCCTGCGACTTTAAGACTTTGCCTGTTTT